>PVIU01021642.1:0-31125 GCA_004026605.1 Ondatra zibethicus
AAAGGGAGAGAAGGATGAGGGCAAAAGGAGTAACAAAAGAAGAAGAAGAAAAAGAAGGAAGAGTAAGAGAAAGGGGGAGGACAGGGAGCGTGAGAAGGAGGGGGAGAAAGAGGATGAGGAAGAAGAGGACAAAAATGAAGGAAAAGAAGGAAGAAGAGGAGGAGAAAAAGTAGGCAAGGAATAAGGAGAGGAAGAGGAAGGGGGAAGAAGAGGAAGAGGAAGAAGAAGAAGAAGAAGAAGAAGAAGAAGAAGAAGAAGAAGAAGAAGAAGAAGAAGAAGAAGAAGAAGAAGAAGAAGAAGAAGAAACCATGAAGTTTGGAGAAGGCTGTGACAGCAATCCAGTTTGGATAGAACAGTTTGTAGGGGGTACTAGTGTAACAGGGCAAAACAGTGCAGAGGTTCCTCCATCTGAAGCCAATCCAGGATTGGAAAATTACCAAATTCTATTCTAGGACTTGAAGCCAAGATGCCCCAGCTAATTTATCATAACTTATATTAAACTTTACCCTTGAACACACCTCCCTCTCTAGCTGCCAAACAAGATAATGGAATGTGGCTTTCATATTTAAAAGCCCTATTTGTCTAAATGCTTGGGGATACATTTAGGTTCTTAAGTTAAAATACATGAGTGTAGTCCCAGGTGGCTGAAATAAAGACTTTCAATTGGATGTAAACTATGTCTGAATAGTCACCACTGGTGGGCTCCCTATAACAATAAGCAATGGGTATTGGATATATTTATTGACTTCTCAAATAATATTTTTAAAGTTTACTTTTTAATTCTATTGTGAATTAAATTGTTTTCTTAATTTTTGTAGGTTTCATTTTTAGTGTATAGGTTTAAGCATGGCTATTATGTATTGTTCTTATTCTCTTCAGCCATAGAGAAATCACATTAATTCATTCATGAAATATTGTAATTATCTCTATATATAATTATGAAACTTGTTTATAGAGAATGTTATCTTTTTCTTCTTTTACAGATTGTGTTAGCCTGTGATTATTTTACATCATTATGGATTTCATTAAGATATTTTCATTTGTGCTGGGCAAAGAGGTTCATACATGTAATTCTGCCACTTAGGCGCTTAAGACAAGTTAATTACTATAATTTCTATAAGTTCAAGGACAGCCTGGACTGCATAGTAAGCTCCAAGACTGCATGGGCTAAAAGGTGAGACTTTGTTCAATAAAACCAAATAAAAAAGATAGTCATTTCATTCATGGAAACTGTATCATATAAATTTATCATACCTCTATTGTCAACTCTGTCTCCCCATCCTCCCTTTGACTTGTCTCCTATCATGATTTCCCAAATATTATCAAATATAAAATTCTTACATTATTTTCATACATACATATATATGTGTATATACATACACACACACACACACACACACATATATATGTGTGTGTGTGTGTGTGTGTGTGTGTATGTATGTATGTATGTATCCCATCTCTAATTTTCAAGGATTTATATCTGAGAACAAATGTGATGCTTTTATTTCTGCCTCTTACATTTTAAATAAAATATCTACTTGCATATATTCTCTTTCAAATGATGGCATAAGTTTATTCTTTATTATGGTTAAATGAAGCTTCATTGTATATATACAACACATTTATTCATATGTTGATGACACACAGGTTCATCCTATAACGTGGATATTGCAAATAGTGCTGTAGTAAACATTGCACTGCCGGTATCTCTTGACTTTCAATCATTTTGCCATTTATTTCATCCTTCAAAATAGATGACACTAGAATTTATCAGTCCAATGTTGAATAAAACTCATAGAAGCAAACACTTGAGTTCATAATGCTTTCTGTAAATTGTTCAATTTTTAATTGCAGTTATCTTACCCCTATAGATACATGAATATTGGTTTTCTATATGTAGATACCTTTATATATAATTATTAAATTATTGATATACTCAGATGATGAATTGATCAGTTTATCAATATATAAAAATTTCTTTTTCTCACCTTTATATTTTGAACTCAAAAAAGATTTTTAAATATGTAATAGAGCTCTCAATGCTTTCTTTGGTTTTACTTCCATGAAATCTTTCCCAGAGACTTTTTATTTATGTTATGTTTATTTAATTTTTTGTTATTTGAAAATTCCAAAAATAATATTATATTTTTCTTATTATTTTTATTTATCTATACATTTTTCTATGCTCCTCTCCCTTCCTCCCCTCTCTCCTTCTAACCTCTACCATGAACCCCATACTCCCAATTTACTTAGGAGATCTTGTAAAGCAATGAAAACCCAGCTGACAGTCCACAACCCAAGAGAACCTACACAACAAGGAGCACCCTAAGACAGACATATATGGATCCACATAGGAAGGAAAAAAGATAATATCATACTTGAATTATAGTTCTCCTTTCCTTTCTCCATAACCTCTCATGTTTCTGCCATACTTCTCAAATTTCATGACTTTAAAAAAATTATTTTAACACACACACATGAATATATTAATTGTATAACCTATCAGAGGATTCCTCCCTGGAGGAGTCTGATTATCCTTGTCCTAGAAGCAATCAATTGCCTACGGATCCTAGAGATGGGTTCTTATGAGATTTCTTCCAGCCAAGTTGATATGTCAGTTAGTGTTTATATAATGCAGATCTTGTTATGTCTATTATATTGGAAGGCATTATCTCATAGCATATTTTTGGTCCTCTTGCTCTTACAATGTTTCCGCTCCCTCTTTCTTGCAGTTCCCTGACCATTAGCTCTGGGGTAGTTTATCAATTGGGGATGGATACCCAGCCACCATTTCTCTGAAGTTTGACCAGTTGTGGCTTTCTGTAATGATCTCAATCTGTTGCATAAAGAAGTGTCTCTTTATAAGGGATGAAAACTCCACGTATGTGTGTGTGTGTGTGTTTGTGTGTGTAAAGATAGGTGTTTAGAATACAGTTACATAACATACTGCTTTAGGAAAGTACCAATAGTCAGTTTTGCATGGTCTCAACAGCCATGGAGAGCTGGCTGAGTTTCTTGTAGGAGTTCTGTTGTAGCATATATTTGGCCCTTTCAGACTTAATTCAACCATTCTTTGCTTTGTAACTAGAAAATTTTATTTGTATACATCAGTATTATTATTAATACACAGTGTTTTACTTCTTTTTGTTGCTTTTTCTCTATTGATTTTAGCTTGTTTCTTCTTCCAATTGCATTTCTGAAAAGAAATGCTATGTCACAGTGCACTTTTTGTTTTGTTTTTGTCAATGTTGTATCTATCACAGGATCTCTCTTTGTGATTACCATGAATTTTCTATGATGCATAAATATAGTGCTTGAAGTTGAAAACGTAACATTGATTGCAAATTAAAACAGTCCTAAATATTTGTTTGAATCCTCTTCCTTAGTTTTGAGTTTCTAATGTACTCATTTTATTTTATAAAGGCCTCAGTCAATTATCACAGTTATTATAATAGAAAACAATTGCATCATGGTTACAATGGTTAGGGTAGTCTTACCTTGACAACACACTTCAATTACTGTAGTTTCTGTGATTTCATGTGCTTACACATTGCCCATTAATATGGTTTTCTTTATTCCTGAAGAATTTCCTATAGCATTTTTATAAAATTGATTTGATTAGCAGAAAGAGAATGGATCCTGATGGAAGAGGAAATGGTAAGGACCTGGGAGGAGCAGATGGAGGAAAAAGTGTAATAAAGATACACTGGATGAGAAAATAATCTATTTTCAATAAAAGGGGAAAATCTTAAAATGAAACAAAAATCCCACAGCTTTTATTTATGCAGGAAAGTTTTAACCTGTTATTTATTTCTAGGAGATTTTAAAGATTCTGTATACGGTAATATTGGGTGTCATTTTATTTGCTTCAGGACTTTGAAAATGTCATTATACTCCAGGCTTTCATATACAATATTTTTCTGTGAAGGGAACTTCTAGTAATATTACAGCTTAAATATATATTTAACATTGCTTTTTCTTCCCACATTTAGGATATTCTCTTTGTGTTGGACCTCTAACTATTTGGTTATAATACATCTGGGAATCAGCATATTTTTGATGAATCTTATTTGTAATCTTTTACCACTTTTTTTGTTTTGTTGTTGTTGTCTTTTTGCTTTTTGTGAGCCAGTAATTTTTTAAGTTGTTTCTACTAGTTTAGTTTGGGTAGCAGTTTTAACCAAAAGGTAAACTAAATAATACAGCATTCTTGAACAAATAATCAAAATTAATTATAATAATATTAAAATTAATGCTAGTTTAGCATAACTTCGAAGAACTAGCAGTCTGTACTCAAACTTCCTGGCTTTAAATCACTGGTATGTCATAAGCAGGTTCCGTAAACTGGGCTAAATATATTTCATCTCTATCTCAATTTCCACTTCTGAAAATGGAGGTAATATACATTTCCATAGGGTAAGTTTGAGGTCTGAAGGAGCCATGGAATGTAGAATATAGTACCCAACATAAAACAAGCAAACTGTATTTGTTGTTACTTATTCAATACTGAGCTAATGCTGTCTGACAATGAATGTTAATTACACATTATGTGTGGACTGAATCTACAAATGATATGAAGTAATTATAGAAAATTATTGGCATGAAAAAATAATAGACACAATTCAACTTCAACCCATAGAAAATAGAAATGATATGTAAGAAGAAATAAATCAAAGCCCCCTGGAATTTTTGATTTTTTAACTGCCCACAATGATAAAATACATTTAAATGTACATCATTTCTGTGGGTACCTTTGACCATCTAATAACTGCATAATTTGGTATACTCTAGTTTTGAAAAATCTTTTGCAAACATTTTCTTAAATATGTTTTATGCTTCTTTCACTTTTTCTGGTCTCTTGACTGTTAATGACCTAAATATTTGGCCTTTTAATATTCTGTATATCTCAGGATCTTTGTCAATTTCCATTACTTTTGTTTTTATTTTCTGCCTATATACTTTCAAATAACTTGTATCCAAGCTCATTATTTGCTACTGGTTCTTAATGGTTTGCTTAACATTTTCTCTTACATGCTTTATTTTGTTCATTGCATTATACGTTCAAGAATTTTTAGTAGCATTTTAAAAATTTATGATTATTTTAAGTGTGTGTGTGTGTGTGTGTGTGTGTGTGTGTGTGTGTGTGTGTGTGTGTGTGTGTGAAAAAGTGTCCACAGAGTCCTTGTAACTGGAATCACAGATAGTTATAAGCTGCCTGATATGGATGCTGGGAATAGGGCATTTATATTTTAGAAAAGTGATACATGATTTTTGAGGTATTATTTCAATCTGATAAATTTGTAAATTGCTTCTCTGTATTTCCTTGAAGTCTGTGCTTAGCTTTCATAAAATAACTATTTTGAATAGGCAATTTATTTGTGGAAAATTGCCCCCATAATATTATCTGCTCTTGATACTGTCATAATCCCTTGATTATTATTGATCCTGAGGATAAGTATCAGTATTTGTGCATTGAACGTGGGTATTTATTCCAGTCTTAGCTGTTTGAATTTGTCTGTAGTTGTCCTTCTGCATACACTTGTCAAATAATACTGAAGGCACTAGAGTGGTGCTTAGGTTCAAAACTGTCTTTATTGTCAGAATCACCTGATGACTTCTTCTGGATCAACTATTTTATAGCGCCTACATAGCCTGTTATAAAAAGCAATAGTTCTATGTATGAGTGGGATAATTCTAAGTCTCTAAACAGAGCTTTGTTAGAATATTCTGTGGACACACACTAGAAATCATGCCCTAAAGACTAAGATAAATCCTCCCTGGTCCTTTTTATGCAATAATGAGTTGGGATCATGGAAGAAAGAGGTCAAATCCTAATCCTAGAGCATTTTGGAACTCAATTCCAACAACACTTTTGACATATAAACCATACTTTATGAAGAGGCACTAGCATGTGTGACTCCTCATTGTCCTCTTGGTAGATGCTTTTCCTTAAGTAATCAAGTCAAAACATAACCTTTGGGAAATATTATTTCTAAATTTAATTCCAGAAACACAAAAGACTAGTTTTCCATTTATATTTCTTTACCTTTTACCTAAATCCAATGTTCCCACAAATTACTTTTATCTGTGGGTTCAGAAGACTTAAAGTGGGGCTGTTCCACAATTTTGCTGGTGGCACACATACAAATATCCTTGATGGTGTCCCCTAAGTTTCCTTTTATATTCATTTTCCTACATTTTGAATATTTTCTCCTCTTTGAACTATATAATCTTAATGAATCTATTTTCATATCCATCAATTATTTCATCTGCTGAATTTGTTCTTTAGAGATCTTCTAAGTAGAATGTTTTTATTACACATTTCAGCTCTCAAATTTCTCCTTTATTACTTTGGAAAAGTTTTGTTCATAGGAGGTTAGAAGTGTTAACAAGAATGTGGAGAATGGAACTTTTTTCTGACTCTTTCAGTTTCTTTGGTGTTCCTGCTCCCATTTTGATTTTATGAATGTAGCAGACAGGTGATGGAATATAGTTTCAAAGAAAGATACAGGAAATGATCAAAGACTTTATGGGTATTCCTACTTAGAAATTTTTTTAGTAATTACAGAATATTCTGAATATGGTGTCTGTTTATCTAACATGGTGTGACTTTGCCATATATAGTGTCCATGCTTGTTCCTGTATTGAACAGTAAGCAATATCTAATAATTAATCATTATTAAATGCTAGTGAATCCCTCCATAAAAGTGAGAGGTTTACACCTATTTGCTTAAGAATCTAAACATGTACCAATTATGATTTCAAATTGAAAGTCTTTAGAAATAGGTGGTAACAGTTTGAAGGGAGAAGGAAGCATTTTTGCTGCATGGGGAAGTAATACAAGAAGATATATCAAAATTTCCTAATTTTAAAAAATCAATTCTGCCACTAGTTTTCTAGCTTATATGTAGACAGAGTTCCTGTCATACCCAGTAATGCAGCCATTCCAACCCAAAGAAACACACCGAGACTTATATTAATTATAGACTCTTTGACCTAATAACTCAGGCTTATTATTAACTATCTCTTACAATTTAAACTAATCCATAATTTATATCTATGTTTAGCCACATGTCTTGGTACCTGTTCTCAGTGCAGCATTCTCATCTTGTTTCCTCTATGTCTAGATTATGACTGACTCTCTGCCTTTCCTCCCTCTTACCAGAATTCTTCTAATCTAGTTGCCCCACCTATGTGTCTTGCTTGGATGGTTGTCAATCAGCATTTTAATAAACCAATATAAATAACAAAACTTACAATGTACAAGAATATTATCCCACAGCATTTCCCCTTCTTCCTTTTCAAAACAGAAACACTGAATCTAATCTCCTTTGTTTAGCTTCTTTCCTGACAATTATCTATAGGAACTTGTAACCAACACTCTAAACAAAACAAACATCCATAATTTAATATTCGGGAATGTGGACATAGTTTTCTACACTACTTTCAGCTGACTGGGGATGCTGGTAATCTTATGGTGACCCAAAGAAAGTTTAGGATCATGGTCAAGTCCTGACTGGAGTATTCTGTGAGGCTGGATTATCACAGCCAGCACTATTGAAACTGTTCTGGATGTAGAACTCAGAAGAGGCTGCAAAAAACATGCTATAAAACATTGGATCTTCTGGATCATTTTTTCCCATTGGAGATATTTCAGTGGATCTTCCTTGGTCATACCTTCTTTCTCTTAACCAAGAATAAATCCACAGCCTATTATTTCCTGTAGAAATAAAATCAAAACCTCCTCTCCAAAGTAACATGTCTTTTGATTTAAATATTGAAGTCAACACATTTTCAAAGTATATAGGTTGAATTAACCCAGTAGCATTTATAAATGTCTTTTAGCAGCTGTTGTTTCTTCCTCAGCAGTAAAACAATTCAAAGACAACAAAAAACATACAGTGTCCAGATTTTCTTTGTATTTTCCTTCTTTATGTGGCTATTTTTACTTTATTTCTATTATTTTTGTTTTAATTACTAAAGCAAATCTTATTCTAAAAGACAATATACGTGATTTTGTTTTCCTGAAATGTAAAAACTCTGATCTTGTGGTTAGAAAAGTATCATATCATAAACATAGTGCCACTTCTTCCTGACATGCTATGGAAAAATTAAAGAAACATTATTTTACACAGATAATATGCCAGGTTATGAATTAAGTCTACCTTTTTTTGATATTCTTTTATTTTTTTCATTCAAAAAAATTTATATTTCCTCACCTTCTCCCAGGCCCCTCCCGTGCCCCCCACACATCTTCCCTCCTCCTGCTTCCTTAAAAGAGGGCATGGTACCCTGCCCTGTGGGAAGTCCAAGGCCCACCCCTTCCATCCCGCCCTAGGAAGGTGTGCATCGAAATAGACTAGGATCCCAAAAAGATAATACACGCAGAAGAGATAGGTCTAGTGTCATTATTGATGGCTTCTCAGTCTGCCCCAATTGGCAGCCACATTCAGAGAGTCCAGTTTGCTCATATATTCTTTCAGTCCCAGTCCAGCTGTATTTGGTGAGCTCCCATTAGATCAGGCATACTGTCTCAGTGGGTGGAGCAGCCTCTCACGGTCCTAACTTCCTTGCTCATCTTCTCCCACCTTCTACAATTCAACTGGACCTTGGGATCTCAGTCCATTGCTCTGATGTGAATGTGGGTCTCTGTCTGTATCTCCATCCATCGGACAAAATTTCTAGGGTGGTGATCAAGATATTCATCAATGTGACTATGAGACAAGGCTAGTTCAGGCACCCTTTCCTCTGCTGCACAAATAACTAGCTGGGGACATCCCCATGGATGCCTGGGATCCCCTCTAGAGCCAAGCATCTTGCCAAAACTAAAATGACTCCCTTAATGCAGATATCTTATTCCCTTCTCCAATATCCACCTTTCCTTCATCTCCACCCTCCCACTCCCCCAAACTCTCCCCAGTCCTTCCCTTCTCCCTTCTCCATTCTGCTCTACCCTTCCCCGACGACCTACCCCTACATATAACCCCGTCCCCATGCTTCCAACTTTTGCCCAGCGATCTTGTGAGGTTCCAATTTCCAGGAGGATCTATATATGTTTTTCTTAGGTTTCACCTTCCTATTTGGCTTCTCTAGGATTGTGAGCTATAAGCTTAGTGTTCTTTGTTTATGGCTAGAGTCCACTAATGAGTGAGTACATACCATAATCATCTTTTTGGGTTTGGGTTACCTCACTCAGGATAGTGTTTTCTATTTCCATCCATCTGCATGCAAAATTCAAGATGTCATTGTTTTTTACTGCTGCGTAGTACTCTAAAGTGTATGTATTTCACACATTCTTTATCCATTATTCCATTGAGGAGCACCTCGGTTGTTTCCAGGTTCTGGCTATTACAAATAATGCTGCTATGAACATAGTTGCACAAATGCTTTTGTAGTATGATTGGGCTTATCATGGGTATACTTCCAAGAGTGGTATTGCTAGATCCTGAGGTAGGTTGATTACCAATTTCCTGAGAAACCGCCACACTGTTTTCCAAAGAGGTTGCACAAGTTTGCATTCCCACCAGCAATGGATGAGAGTTCCCCTTACTTCACATCCTCTCCAGCATAGGCAATCAACGGTGTTTTTGATTTTAGAGCCATTCTTACAGGTGTAAGATGGTATCTCAAAGTTGTTTTGATTTGCATTTCCCTGATGGCTAAGGAAGTTGAACATGACCTTAAGTATCTTTTGGCCATTCGAACTTCTTCTATTAAAAATTCGCTGTTCAAATCGTTACCCGCTTTTTTAATTGGGGTATTTAGAATTTTAATGTTTAGTTTCTTGAGTTCTTTGTATATTTTGGAGATAAGACCTTCGTCTGATGTGGGGTTAATGAAGATAATCTCCCATTCAGTAGGATGCCTTTTTATCTTAATGACTGTGTCTTTTGCTTTACAGAAGCTTCTCAGTTTCAGGAGCACCCATTTGTTCATTGTCACTCTTATTGTCTGTGCCAGTGGGGTTTTAGATAGGAAGTGGTCTCTTGTGCCCATGTATTGCAGACTACTTCCCACTTTCTCTTCTATCAGGTTCAGTGTGGTCAGATTTATATTGAGGTCTTTAATCCATTTGCACTTGACTTTAGTGCATCGTGATAGATAAGGTTCTAATTTGATTCTCATACAGGTTGACATCCAGTTATGCCAGCACCATTTGTTGAAGATGCTTTCATTCTTCCATTGTATAATTTTAGCCTCTTTGTCAAATATGAGGTGTTTATAGGTTTGTGGATTAATATGCAGGTCATTGATTAGATTCCATTGTTCAACGTCTCTGTTTTTATGCCAATACCAAGCTGTTTTCATTACTGTATCTCTGTAATAGTGTTTCAACTCAGGGTTGGTAATGCCTCCGGCAGTTCCTTTATTATATAGAATTGTTTTGGCTATCCTGGGCTTTTTGTTTTTCCATATAAAATTAATTATTGTTCTCTCAAGGTCTATGTAGAATTTTGTTGGGATTTTGATGGGGATTGCATTGAATCTATAGATTGCCTTTGGTAGAATTGCCATTTTTACTATATTGATCCTACCAACCCAGGAGCATGGGAGATCCTTCCATTTTCTGGTATCGTCTTTGGTTTCTTTCTTCAAGGTCTTAAAGTTCTTGTCAAATAGATCTTTCACTTCCTTGATTAGTGTTACCCCAAGATACTATATGCTATTTGTGGCTATCGTGAAAGGTGATGTTTCTCTGATTTCCCTCTCTGTTTCTTTATCCTTTGTGTATAGGAGAGCTATTGACTTTTTAAGTTGATCTTGTATCCTGCCACGTCACTGAAGGTATTTATCAGCTGTAGAAGTTCTTTGGTAGAGTTTTTGTTGTCACTTATGTACACTATCATATCATCTGCAAATAATGAACGTTTGGTTTCTTCCTTTCCAATTCGAATCCCAATGATCTCCTTATTTTGTCTTATAGCTATTGTTAGGTCTTCAGGCCCTTTATTAAAGAGATATGGAGAGAGTGGACAGCCTTGTCTTGTTCCTGATTTTAGTGGAATCGCTTTGAGTTTTTCTCAATTTAACTTGTTGTTAGCTGTCAGCTTGCTATATATTGCTTTTATTATATTTATATATGATCCTTGTATCCCTAATCTCTCCAAGACCTTTATCATAAAAGGGTGTTAAATTTTGTCAAATGCTTGTTCAGCATCTAATGAAATGATCATATTTTTTTTTCAGTTTATTTATATGATGGATTACATTGATAGATTTTTGTATGTTGAACCAGCCCTGCATCTCTGGGATGAAGCCAACTTGATCATAATGGATAATTTTTTTGATGTGTTCCTGGATTTGGTTTGCCAGTATTTTATTGAAAATTTTTAGATCAATGTTCATAAGTGAGATTAGTCTGTAATTCTCTTTCTTGGTTGTGTCTTTGTGCGGTTTTAGCATCAGGGTAATTGTAGCTTCATAAAAGGAGTTTGGCAATGACCCTTCTGTTTCTATTATGTGAAAAACATTAAGGAGTATAGGTATTAGCTCTTCTTGGAAGTTCTGATAAAATTCTGCATTAAAACCATCTGGTCCTGGGCTTTTTTTGGTTAGGAGGTTTTTGATGACAGCTTCTAATTCCTCATGACTTATAGGTCTATTTAAATTGTTCACCTGGTCTTGATTTAATTTCGGTATGTGGTATTTATCTAAAAAACTGACCATTTCTTTTATATTTTCCAATTTTGTGGCATAAAGGCTTCTGTAGTAAGACCTAATGATTCTCTGAATTTCCTCAGTGTCTGTTGTTATGTCCCCCTTTTCATTTCTAAGCTTGTTAATTTGAGTGTTCTCTCTCTGCCTTTAGATTAGTTTGGATAAGGGTTTGTTGATCTTGTTGATTTTCTCAAGGAACCAGCTCTTTGTTTCATTGATTCTTTGGATTGTTTTCTGTGTCTCTATTTTGTTGATTTCAGCCCTCAGTTTGATTATTTCCAGTCCTCTACTCCTCCTGGATGAGTCTTCATTTTTTTTCTAGAGCTTTCAGGTGTGCTATTAAGTCACTAATGTGTGCTTTCTCTGTTTTCTTTATGTGGGCACTAAGTGCTATGAACTTTCCTCTTAGCACCACTTTCATAGTGTCCCATAGGTTAGTATATGTTGTTTCTTTATTTTTGTTGAATTCAAGGAAGACTTTAATTTCTTTCTTTATTTCTTCCTTGACCTAGGAGTGATTCAGTAGTTGAGTATTCAGTTTCCATGAGTTTGTATGCTTTTTGGGGGTGGAATTTTGGTTACATTCTAACTTTACTCCATTCTGATCCAATAAGACACAGCTGGTTACTCGAACTTTTTTGTATCTGTGGATATTTGCTTTGTTACCGAGTATGTGATCAATTTTCAAGAAGGTTCCGTGAGATGCTGAGAAGAAGGTATATTCTTTCCTGATTGGGTGGAGTGTTCTATAGATGTCTATTAAGTTCATTTGATTCATTACATCTGTCAGTTCTCACATTTCTTTGTTAAATTTCTGTCCAGTTGACTTGTCCATTGGTGAGAGAGGAGTGTTGAACTCTCCTCCTATTAGTGTGTGGGGTTTGATGTGTGCTTTGAGTTGTAGTAATGTTTCTTTTACATATGTGGGTGCTTTTATATTAGGGGCATAGATATTTAGGATTGAGACTTCATCTTGATGAATTTTTCCTGTTATGAGTATGAAGTGTCTATCTCTATCTCCTCTGATTGATTTTAGTTTGAAGTTGATTTTGTTTGATATTAGTATAGACACACCCGCTTGTTTCTTAGGGCCATTTGATTGAAAAACCTTTTCCCAACCCTTTACTCTGAGATAATGTCTGTCTTTGTGGTTGAGGTGTGTTTCTTGTAAAGAGCAGCATGTTGGATCCTGTTTTTGTATCCATTCTCTTAACCTGTGCCTTTTTATAGGTGAGTTGAGTCCATTGATATTAAGCAATATTAATGACCAGTGATGTTAACTCCAGTTATTTTCTTTTTGGTGGTAGGCTTTGTGTGTCTCCCTTCTTTGAGTTGTGCCAGTGGAGGGTTGTTAGATGTCTGTGTTATTATGGGTGTTGTTTGCTTCCTTTAGTTATGGTTTACCTTCTAGTACTTTATGTAAGGCTGGGTTTGTGGCTATATATTGCTTAACTTTGTTTTTATCCTGGATGTTTTCTCCATCAATGGCGAAAGAAAGCTTTGCTGGGTATAGTAGTCTGGGCTTGCATCCATGGTCTCTTAGTTTCTGCAGCACATCTATCCAAGACCTTCTAGCTTTCATGGTTTCCATAGAGAAGTCAGGTGTAATTCTGTTGGTTTACCCTTATATGTTACTTGACCTTTTTCCTTTGCAGCTCTTAGTATTCTTTCTTTATTCTGTATGTTTTGTGTTTTGATTATTATATGGCGAGGGGATTTTGTTTTTGATTCAGCCTATTTGGTGTTCTGAATGCTTCTTGAACCTTCATAGGAATATCCTTCTTTAGGTTGGGAAAGTTTTCTTCAATAATTGTGTTGAATATATTTTCTGGACCTTTGACCTCTATTTCTTCTCCTTCTTCTACCCCTATTATTCTTAGGTTTGGTCTTTTCATGGTGTTCCAGATTTCCTGGATGTTTTGTGTTACGAATTTGTTAGATTTGTTGTTATCACTGAGTTTATTTTCTCTATCGTATCTTCAGCATCTGAGATTCTTTCTTTTATCTCTCGTATTCTGTTGGTTATACTTATCTATGTGGTTCCTGTTCATTTTTCCAGATTTTCCATATCCCACCATCTCTCGGTTTGTGTTTTCTTCTTTGCCTCTGTTTCAGTTTTCAAGTTTTGAACTGTTTCCATTACCTATTTGATTTATTTTTCTCTGTTTTCTAGGGTATCTTTTAGGAATTTATTCATTTCTTCTAACTTTTTGTTAGTTTTCTTGTCCCTTTCTTTGAAGGAGTTTTTCACCTCTTCCTTAAAGGTCTTTATCACTTTCATAATGTTATGTTTAAAGTTGATTTCTTCTACTTCTTCTGGATTAGGTTGCTCAGGTTTTCCTGTTGCATACTCACTGGATTCTGGTGTTATCATGTTGCTTTTCAGGTTGTTGGAGGAATTCTTGGGTTGGCGCCTGCCAATCTCTACCTTTGAATGTGGTAAGGAGAGTCTTGGTGGCTTTGTCCCTCGTTCCAGACGTATCTGTTGGCATTGGATCAGGGCCTCTTGCGGTCTGGATATATCCGCTGGCACTGGATTAGGGCCCCTTGCTGGCCCAGGGCCGGTGCGGATGTATCTGCCAGCATTGGATCCGGACCCATTGCTGGCCCAGGATCTCGCAGTCAAGAGGGCAGACTTGGTAAAAGGAGTCCACTCTGCTCTGCTCCATGGGACAAGGGCACCCCTGTAGCCCTGTGCTCACCCTTCCCCCAAAGCCTCAACCAGGAAGCAGGCTGACGTCAGGGAAGCTAGTACCCCGCAGATGGAAAGGGGTGCCCTGGAGCAAGCTGGGGTGGGATAAGTGGAAAAGCCAGGAGAGGGTGGAGGCCCCCTAAGTGGCCAGAAAGCCTTGGGGATTGGAGGCCACCTCTAGACCCCTCTTGGGGCTCCTGGGTGGCCGGGCTGGGACCCCCTTACCAATCCAGATGTATCCGCTGGCACTCAATTAAGTCTAACATTAAAGTTAGTAGTTTCTTATATGATTTCGTTTGTCTTACCAACTAGTGCTATAATAAGGAATGTATATACTCTGCGATTAGAAAATTACCCTCATCAAAACATAGAAAACAAGCAAGTTTTCCTTTCTAAAATAAAGTATGCCTGAAAGCTTTCAGCTATCAAGTAATTAGTATATTGACATATTGCTTTCATAGTTGAAAAGAAAATAAGAATGCTTACAATGTTGGTTAATTAACTACTGTTCTGACATCTTGACAAAAACCTAAACAGATTTTTCTATCAACTGAAATTCTTTATTCATAGTCTTTGTGATGTTCTGTTGGAAGGGTATAAAATTAACTTTATAACTCATTCAGCTTCTATGTCAACTCAAATTTTAAAATTTTAGGGCTAATTGGTCTTTACTTGGCTATATTATATATACCAAAACCTAGATAAAAGATTGAACATAAAAACAAAATTAAAGAATATCTACAAAATACAAATCATTATTTTCTTACAATACTACCAGGGAAGGTAAAAGCATAATAAGGCTTTATATAACACAATTCTATTATTATGTACATGATTCTATCCATAACATAAGCAAAAACAAAAATTCTTCATATGGGTAGGAGATGAGAACATTTCCTGGTGATAAAAAAGTTATCAATAGAAGGAGACCATTGATTTTCACTTAGTTTTTTTAAAGGCCTCCTCTTTCAATATAACTTTTTTTCCCATCTCTAGAAATGCATACTTAACATCAAAAAAGAAGAATATCTATTGAATCACTCAGTCAGCTACTCAAAAATATTTTTCACTTTATGTGGTATAAAAAAGAATATAGAAAAACACATATGTTACTCAAGAAACAAAACGTTTGGGAATGATATGGAGAAAAATAAAACAAAGAATTAATAATCCATGTGGAAGGGATTAGTGAGTATTTTCTCATGTCAGAGAGCCTCATGAAAATTGCAGTCAATAGAATTGAAATTTCAGAACTTTTTCTTCAGTCTTGCTAATGATGTCTCAGGGAGAGGATAATCTTGGCTTACTCTCACATATATATTTTCACATATATCTTGCTTCCCTCTTGACTGTTCTTAAACAAGGTGTTGAGGGCTCCACATAATAAAATAAATCATATGTTTTTAATTCCTTTAAATATATAACCAAGTACTAAAGGAAAATCAAAAGAAACATTTTTACAACTGTGAGTTAAATAGTCTCCCAAATATTTGAGAGATTTTAGAGGTTTATGGCATTTTTCACAGATTTTTGATAAACTCATGTTTTTCTTGCAAAGCTAGGCAGACTCACAGGGCACAAAATGACTTGATAATATTTATTTTGTGTCTTATATATATTTGGCGGGTAGAATGTCAAGAAAAAATACAATCAAATTTGATTCATATTTATTCTTCAGTATCCACAATATTTTATTGTACACTAACCTAAAAAAGTAAGCTGATACATTGGAAAGATTTTATTGTGACATTCTTCAGTAACTTTTATATACTGTTTCTTTTCATAATTTGATAAGCAATAATGATTTTTGTTATAAATTTCTTCATAAATATTCTTACTGATGGATGATGCATTTATTTAAGCATCAGTGGACAAATAAAGTTATCCATGGGTGACTAACAACCTTGAATAAATACCCCTTCGCTCAGTTGCTATCCAAAGCACCTAAGAAATGCAATTACATGCTAGGACCTATTATCCCAATTAATGGACTGTTTTATATTCAATGTGCATTATACTTGAAACACTTTAGAGGCCTGGCCTTCACTTAACTATGGGCATAGGAGAAATTTATAACAAATAACCAAGAAAAGCCTTTCATTTACTTACCAAGATATGTAGCGTGTAATTATACTTTAAGCATAACTAGGCAAGGCTCAAAATACCATTTGATTTAAACCACAACAAAATTATATTTCTTAAACTGTAACAAATATAACTTCATAATGAGCAAGTCATTGTGGGTTATTGTAATACTGGACTCTTAGTTATCAGTTATGTCTAGCTCTTTTTTCTTTTAATGATATGGTCAAAGGCTATACCTGATTATTTATTGTATTCAGAGAGATTTTCATTATTCCAGGCATATGAACAGAAAAAGTAGCAATACACAGAGGTCTTTGACTAGCTAGATGCATGAACAAATAAAATAGTCTGCTGAGAAGTACACAGCCTCTTGTTGTGTTGCTACTTCGTAAATTGTCAGCCTGGGGCTATGTTTTATGGCATTGGAATTTGACCATTGAAGTTTAACTCTACTCCCTCTGGTAGTTTCCAAAGCTGTATCACCAAAGCTATAAAATAAAACACTGTTGTAATTCTTCTCCTTATTGTAAGAAGCATTGATTGCCTCTGATTGTATATTATAGGAAAGGGGCAGTCTATTACATGAATTTATTGCATCTTATACCTGATAATTACTGGAAGTTATTGAACAAGGCAGGGAGTTATAGCCAGCAAGTTCCTGCCCTAGCTGAGGAAGCAAATCTACAGATATTTAGTGGATCTAAACAGCTGTAAACAACACATCCTGTTTACAGTGTGATAGAAATGTATAATTTAGAGTGTAAGTGAGCTTATTTTAAGAATCATACTGTGAATACCATGATATTACTTTTGAAATATAAACATTGTCAAAATGCTGTGCTAAGAAAACCACCTTTGTTTCTTATAACCTTATCTGACAACATATAAAATGTCAAAATAATATCAGACCACATGCGGTTACTACTTACTTTAAGTGAAGTGTGCTTTGAGAATTTCAACTTAAATGTTTCATCTATAGTGGAAAAGACATGTTTAACAATATTTAATTTTACCCTTAAGATTGGAATTACTTGTTGATTTAAGCTCTGTTTTAGTTAAAAAAGACTTGCACTAACAAAAATATAGCCAAGATTTAAATATTACTAATAGTTTCTCTTTCTATAAAACTCACAACAAAATAGGTAAAATGTCAGAATTTGACTTTTCTTAAAGTACGTATATCTATTTATTTTTATATAATTTGTTCTATCCAAATTCTGAAATAATGTTATAGTTGCACAATAGTCAAGAAAGTATTTGTCTTATTTATAGATCATAAAATCAATTAATTGAAATGTTCTCTGACTGATAATATAAAACTACATCTTAGCTTACCAATATCCAGAGGTGTTGCAAGAGGAGGGTGGGCTGCATTCCCGGTGCCCGGTTAGCTTATGCCCGAAATAATTACACAGAAACTGTATTCATTGAAATACTGCCTAGCCCATTAGCTCTAGCCTCTTATTAGCTAACTCTCACATATTCATTTTACCCATTTCTAATAATTATGTGTCACCACGAGTCGTGGCTTACCGGAAAAGATTCTGCGTGTCAGACCTGGGAGCTTTATGGCAGGCGGCTCTCTCTGACTCTGTCCCTTTCCCAGCATTCTGTTCTCTTTTCCCCTTTTCCCCGTCTATCTAAGTCTTGCCCTATCAAAAGGTCAAGGCAGTTTCTTTATTAACCAATAAAAGCAACCCAAATACAGAAGGACCCTCCTACACCACAGAGGGGCCACAAATCTGAGGAAATGGGGGAGTACAGAGTAAGCAGAAGCAAGCAGTTGTTTTATGGAAATTACATTTAAATAAAAAAAGATTATGGCTAGATTCAGATTCCATATATTACAGCTTTTTTGCCTGAGCCAATCTATGATCGAGGCAAAATGAGCTTCATAAAACTAAGAAGAAATTGTGAGACTATAATGATCTGAAGAAACATGTAAGAGAATTAGGGGTAAGAATATAGGTAGCATAACAGCGCTATTGCCCATATCAACTCACAGTCATTATGTTCATTTGCACAAGACCTGCACAAAATCAAGCCTGTAAAAATTCTAGTATGAATGGGGAGGGGATGCTGAGATTCTGTGTCTAGTAGAAGAGAACATATTATTAGACTGAAAATGCCTGAAGGAGAAAAAAATGCATGTTTGATGCTTATTTCCTAGTAGATGGCCCTTACATCATACAGGCAGCATTATTGAACTCAAGGAATTATTAATAACCATAAAAAAGAAGACATGGAATTAAGAGCACAACAGGGGAGGGGCACTACAGAGAAGTGGTGAATGATAAATGTGATAAAATAGAATATATATATATATATATATTGCAAAGAATAAATAAAATATTTTTTAAAGAACAGAGCTGGAAAGAGAGTCCTTTAATATGAGTCGAATTCTCTAAGATGTGTAATGAACATTTATAGACCAATAATGAACACCAAGAAAAAAATCAGAAGAGCAATTCTTTTCACAATAGCCTTAAAAAATAACAATAAGAAATTAGGATGAAACCAAGATAAAGAAGTAAAAGTCTTCTCCAATGGGAACTTTAAAAATTATTTTAAAAATCCAATTTCATTCAGAATGGATCAATAACAAATTACATGTAAATGTCTTCAACCATATTTGCAAATAATTTTGTGAAGAAACTGGAATTTTTGCTTTCATTAAAAAATATAGGGTCTACTATTTACATGGGCTATACTATGTGTCTTTAGTATGCAAATTCCTCTAAGGAGTAGTGTGCAGTGCGTGTCTGTGTGTCCACGTGCACACACATATATACATATGGATTATTGTATACTTCCATTATAGGCTTAAGAATGTATGTGGAAGGAATGTGGTGGTTGGCACATACCTTTAGTTCCAGCACTCGGGAGGCAGAGGCAGGCACATCTCTGTTGTTTTGAGGCCAGCCTGGTCTACAGGAGCTAGTTTTCAGCTCCAAAGCTACTGAGTAACCCTGTCTTGAGAGAAACAACAACAAAAATATTGTATATGGAAAGGCAACTGTTCCAAGACATCTAAAGGAATATTGTAACAGAAAAAATTATTTTGAGGATTTGTACTGCAGGTTTTTAAGATTTACTGTAAAACCATTGGAATTAAGATAATATGGTAATGGTTTAAGATAACAAAACCAATCGAGAAATCAAGGTAGACAATCTAGGTAGTTTTAAATGATGGGTTGACTTTTGAAAAAGTCATCAAAGGTAATGGCAAAAGTAATTTTCTCAATGAATGAAAATGGAAGAGCTGGAAAAATAATCCTTAACAACTGTTTTGTATCATGACTGAAAATAGCTTGCGCTAATTCATATTAACAAAATAAAACATTAAATCTGTGAAACATATAAAGAAACATGCATAAATAATTTTATTGATTGAGGTTGCAGTGGGGATTTTACACACGAAGCATAAAGCAATACTGATGACAGAAAACTTCCACTTATTCAAACAAAAAATAAATGGCGGGATAAACAGAAAATGAAAAATACTTTCAAAGTACAATCAGACAACCTAGATATCTAAAGATCCTATCAATCAATAATAAAAAATGATTACACAGTACAACAACTTGAGCAGATTTTTAACATGAAGTAAAATAAATGGCCATTAATCCCACTAAAAATAAAACACCTTCTCCATCATTTCCTGTTAAAAGAATTCAACTTAAAACTACAATGGAGTGGCATACTGTTACATATGCTCCAGAAGAGCTACAATTATTTAAACTGATATTTGCAAATATTGGCACTGATGTAATATAAATGGATGCTTCACAAATTATTATTACAAATGTAAAATTGTTTATCTACTTTAATAAACATACATCTGAATACAAAGATATTAAAATAGCAAAGAATTTATAACAAATTTGATATTAAAACTCTAGCTGAAGTCAAAATATAGTAAAAGGAAAATCAGAAACAAATGCCTTCTTGATTTGCTAGATACAGCTCTTGTGCTAGAAGTGCAATGAAGAAGTTTTCTGGACTCAAACTAATGTTCTATACCTTCATGTAGTTTTGCATTACATGAGTATATTAGTCAGTCAAAGCACAGAAAAAGGTCACTTAAAATTTGAATATTTTACTGAATGTGAATTTTAACTATAAAGAAAAATTTAAGTGTAATCATAGTCAACTCTACTTAAAAATATCCATGCTGAAATGTTTTATGAATAAAGGATATTGCTGTCACCTTACTTTGAAATAGATCTAAATAGATTTTTGATAGATTAACAAAGGATTGGTCTAATGCATAACCCATGTGATGAAATAAATATGAAAAAGATTAAATTGCATGGTTTATACAATGAATAGTTTGTTTTACTGTTAATATATATTGCTCCTTTTTGCTTATTTAATTTTTCATATAATATTAGAATATTATATGATTTGAAACTTAATTTTAAGGTATTACCAATTAAACTATTTTAAAACTCAATTATTACATAATAGCCACTTTACTTGACATAATGAAGATCATTTCATGAATACAGGAACATTTTACTTAATAATTCTTTTAATTCATGAATTCATGTTTTCCTATTCAATTAACACCTGGACTAACATAGAGAGTAAAGAATAGTTTCATTCAGGCCTGATTTCTTGGCAGGGTTGGCTTGAAGGTTGAGCAAATCTAGGCCTTATGCTGTTTCAAATTCTCAGTAGTCATGTAGTTAGACTTAAAGAACTGTTTGGAGTTTTAAAAGTCCATCAAAGAATGTGTTTAAAGGTCAGGACATCATATTCTATTAGAGAAAAGCATAATAGACAAGTCATAATTAAATAGAATAATGTCACATAACTTGTAGTTCAGTTTAATCTGCCATTATTATTTTTTATTTTAAACATTTCAAGTGAATCAGTCTCCCTATTGAAATATTCAGTATTGATTACATACATGCTGATGCTTCATTATCTATGGTCAGATAAGTGATACGTGATTTTAAACATAATTTTGCCATCAATGACCTTAAAGTTTATGCTGGTATGGGTGACAGAAAATCACAAGGATGTGATAAGTACTTTATTGAAGGTACACACAGTAATAGATAAGGTTAAAGAAGACATAGCAGGGGAGACTGTGGTGATATTTTGTTTGTGCTTTAACAAATAAAGCTTGCCTGAAGATCAGAGTGTGGAGTTAGGCACACTAGTTAGCCATAGAGGACAGGCAGTGGTGGCTTTAATCGCAGCACCAAAGAGACTGATTTAAAGGAATCACTGTGACTTCAAGGCCACCCTGGGCTACACGAGATTTAATCAGTCTAAAATAAAAATAGAGCCAAGAGGTGGTGGCTCACACCAAGCCCAGCACTAGGGAGTTAGAGATGGGAACTGATATGATTGGGTAGAGAGAGGAATATAAGGCAGGAGGAGACCAGAGCTCATGGCATTCAGTCTCAGAATTCATAGATTCCTTAGTGTATTTTGTTCAGGAAAGAAAAAGGAGATAAATGCTCAGTTTTTAGGAATTAGAACTTTATCTCAAGTAAAACAGAGTTGAAAGTATAAAGCCAAAAAGGCAGAGAGGAAAATTAAAGCCATACGTTGCTAACATAGCAATGAATTTGTAAGGACTTGTTTTGTTACAACAAGGTAATATTCAGATTAACATTCCCACAATCTTAGAAACAAATCACAAATTTATGTATGTTACTAGGAGAAATATTAGAAGGTATTATAAAGAACAATCACCAAACATTCAGGTTTTAGAAGAATAGAGCACAACAGTTGCTGATCTTTCATAGTCACCAACATCCCTACCTTTAAAATGGTTGACAGACAAACCTGTATGGGTTGAGCACTGACCCTTAACAACAGAGAAACTGCAGGCTTAAGAACAGCTGAGACAGGAGCAACTAGATGCTCAGCATATGGAATATCAACCACCCCTTGAAATTCTCCTGCATTTGTTGTGAAAAGAAATCTGGAAAACAGAGAATGGTAACAGCTCTAAGAGCTGTTAATAAGATTATTCATCCAATGAGCTCTCTAGAGTCTGGCATTCCTTTACCTTCTCTATCACCTAAAGAATATCCTCTTCTCATTATTGCTTTGAAAAAAAATTGTTTCTTCACTATACCTTTATAAAAAATACAGAGACACATTTACCCTTCATGGTGCCTACTTATGATAATTTTTTATCCTGGTAAGAGATATCAATGATAAATTCTTCCACAGGGAATGTTAAATAGCCTCACCCTGTGCCAATATTTTATAAGTTACCTGTTGGAAATTAACCTTAAGCAACTTCCTTGAGCTATAGTTTACCATTACTTGGAAGACATCTTACTAGCTGATTCAAATGTAGATACTTCAGAAAGAATGTTTAAAGAAGGAAAGAAAATTTTGCCTTGTTGGGCATTATAAATTACTCCTGAAATATACAAATAGGAGATTCTATTAATTATTTAGAATGTAAAATAGGTATACAAAAATTAGACTCCAAAAGGTACAAATTATGAGAGATAGATTACAGACTCTTAATAAATTTTAAAGATTCCTAGGAGACATTTCCTATCTACAGACCACTGTTGGGGTAAAAAAAAATGATGAACTGAGTAATTTGATCAAAACTTTAGGCAGTGACAAGGATTTAAATAGTCCAAAAGAATTATCAGCTAAACCTGAAGAAAGAATTTCATTTGGCGGGAAAGAAATTACAGGATGCACATGTGGATTATTTGGATCCAAAGCTTGATTGAATTTTGGTTATTTTACCATCTAACCATTCTCATATAGAAATATTACTGCAGAGGGAAGAATGTTTTTTTAATTTTTTTATTTTATTTTTTTTAATTTTTTATTTTTCCATTCAAAAATTGGCCCTTCTACCCCTTCTCCCATTCCCCTCCCAGTCCTCCACTAACCCTCCTCCCTCCCCCTCCATCTTTAAGAGAGGGCAGGGTACCCTGCCCTGTGGGAAGTCCAAGGCCCTCCCCACTCCATCCCAGCCTAGGAAGGTGTGTATCCAAGTAAACTAGGGTCCCAAAAAGCCAATACATGCAGAAGAGACAGGTCCCAGTGCTATTATCGATGGCTTCTCAGTCCATCCCAATTGGCAGCCATATTTAGAGAGTCTGGTTTGATCACATGCTCGTTCAGTCCTGGTCCAGCTGGATTTGGTAAGCTCCCATTAGATCAGGCACACTGTCTCAGTGGTTGGACCAACCCCTCGCAGTTCTGATTTCCTTGCTCATCTTCTCCCTCCTTCTGCTCTTCAACTGGACCTTGGGAGCTCAGTCCATTGCTCTGATGTGGCTGTGGGTCTCTGTCTCTATCTCCATCCATCAGATGAAATTTCTATGGTGATATTCAAGATATTCATCAGTGTGACTATGGGACAAGGCCAGTTCAGGCACCCTCTCCTCTGCTGCCCAAGGACCTAGCTGGGGACATCCCTGTGGACACCTGGGATCCCCAGAGGGAAGAATGTTGACCGAGGTTTCTGTCCCACCAGGTCCCACAGTCATTCAATCCCAAAGAAATATAAAGAGGTCTATGTTAATCATAAACTGATTGGCCTATTAGCTCAGGCTTTTTATTAATTAGTTCTTACATATTAACCCATAATTCTTCTCTGTGTTAGCCATGGGGCTTGGTACTTTTCATCAGCAAGGCATTCAAATCTGTTTCCTCTATGTCTGGGTGATGACTGTAGACTGAATCTTACCTCTTCCCAGAATTTTCCTGTTCTCTTTGCCCCACCTCTACTTTCTGCCTGGTTGATTCACCTATACTTTCTGCCTGGCTATTAGCCAATCAACATTTTATTAAACAAGTACAAGAAACAAATCTTTACAGGGTAAAACCATTGTCACACAGCAGAAGAAATTATCTTAGAAAAGATCTTTTCACCATGTAAACTGAGAAAAAATTAAAACCTATGTGAAAATATCTGAGTTTATTCTAAAAATAAATTTGAAACTTGGTCAATTAGCAGGAATAGACCAGGTTGAAAATATAATACCTTTTAATAATGATGAAATAGACAAATTATAGGCAGAAAGTGAACCATTATACAGAGCTTGTAGTAATTTTTTGGAAGAGATTAACAACAGCTATCCCAAAAGTGGGAGAATTCAGTTTATGAAGAGAACTAACAGGATCCTTCCTTGCATTGTATGGGACACACCAATAACTGAAGTCCCAACATGTATACTGATGCAAATAAATCAGGAAAGGCAGGTTACAAATAAGATAATTTAAGTACAGTGGCTAAAAATCCTTATGATTCTCTTCAAACATCAGAATTATGTACTATTTTCATGGTATTAATGGATTTCACAGAACCTCTCAACATAGTTACTGATTTGCAATATGCAGAAAGAGTTGTTTTGCATATTGAAATTGCTGAATTTATAGCAGATAATACAGAATTGAGTTTGTTATTTATTCAGTAATAATAAATAATCAGGAATAGGAGTCATTATATATATATGTGAATATATATATATATAACACATCTAATTCCATACAGTATGGCCAGGCCCTCTAGCACCAGGTAATAAAGAAATTGATCAACTATTATATAGAAAATGTACTGGAGACTTCAAAATTTCATTAAAAACATAATGTCAATAGAAAAATTTTAATAAAAGATTTTCCATCATGTGGTAACAAGCCAAAGAAATTATAAGGAAATGTCCTATTTTTTTTTCTTTCTACAACTAATCTCCACTACCTGCAGGAAGTAACCCAAAGGTTCCTCAAAGAAATGAAATCTGGCAGGTGGATATGATCCAATTTGTAGAATTTGGAAAATTAAAATATTATACCACACTATTGATACCTATCCAGGATTTCAATTCGCAAATGCTTTCAGTTCTGAAATGCTATTTTAGTAATCATGCAGTATGCTGTCCAAATTGGACAAATAGGACACAAAAGAGAGTGACAGACAAACTTTGTCAAGACAAGGTATGACAGCCCTTATGAATATCCTGTTTCACAGAAAAGCCTGTCAGATCTGCTAGGCCAAAGACAGATGCCCCAACATTACAGAGGAATCTTGGGTAACTGTCCATACAGCCAATTGTTGCTGTAATTTTCCCATTTTTGGAAGATGCTTGCTTGTACTTCCTTCTTTCTCAGGTAATATTATTTCCTTCTTGGGTCTCTGAAGGAATTGAAGATTAGATAGAGTTTTCCTTGTTTACCAGACACAGAAAAGAAATTCATTAAAGAAATATAAAGTATATAGGGTTGAGAGACATAAAAAGATAATTTGGGGTTGGTAATGAAAGTTAGAAAAAGAAGTGAATTAGGTATAACACTTTGGACTCATCAGGATCGGATAGATAATGGAGTATCTTTTCTCAGTTTTTCAAATGTAAATGGACTAGACACTGTTGATATACTTATTGACAGAATATATTTTATGTAGTTATTGTACTTATTGTATATAGTTGTTCTTATGTTAGTTACAACCTTCATATTTTAGACAAGAAATGGAAAATATGGTGATATTTTGCTTTTGCTTTAACAAATAAAGCTTGTCTGAAAATCAGAGTGTGGAGTTTACCACTAGCTAGCCATAGAGGCTAGCAGTGGTGACACATATCTTTAATCCCAGCTCTCAGGAGACAGAGGCAGATGGACCACTGTGACTTCAAGGCCATGCCTGGCTACATGAGATTTAATCAGTCTAAAAGAGAATCACAGCCAAACTTTGGTGGCTCATTCCTATAGTCCCAGCACTAGGGAAGTGGAAACAGGAAATTATATGACTTGGCAGAGAGAGCTCAGGAGACAAGAGCTCAGGGTTCAGACTGAGCTTTTGTAGAGATAGCATTCAGTCTGAGGGCTTGTAGAGACCAGAAACCGCATTCAGTCTGAGGATTTCATAGAGGTAAGAACTAATGACTGGCTGTAATGATTCTCTGATCATTCAGCTTTTATGCACTAATATCTGACTGTTGGTTTTTATTATTAAAACCAATTAAAAACCACACTACAAAAGAGCATTTTTTCTGTAAAAAAAAAAATAAGGACTTCATGCAAATCTAAATCAAATGCTGGAAATTCCCCACACACATCAAATGGCATATTGTCATTTACAGAGAAAAAAGAGAGAAACTCCTTTGACTGGAAATTATTTGCTCTTTCCCCTGTCTCCCAATTAAATGACACATTGCTTTTCTGTGTGATCTTTTATACCACCATGTACTTCTGTCATAATAGTATGTATTTTGTTTTTAATAATGTAGAAAATCTTCTAATATTAGAGAATACTGATTTATCTCTTTATAATTGATGAGTAAATAAATTTTCTTAATGAAATTTTTATGAAGGAAATAAGGCAAAGTAATTTCCTTCTCATACTTCAGAGTTATAAAGAAATGCACAATAAGCTAAGTAGAAATTAGCTTAACCTAAAGCAGAGTCATTCAAAGACTGTTTGAATTCTTCAAAGTCTGCTAGTAATTTAATTCCAAGAACAAGAATGGAAACTTCTTGAAATAATCTTATTACATGATTTTATGTTGGATTTTCAGATGAGTAAGGACAACACCACAGCCCAGACAAGTTTGATATTAAAGATCTTGTCTTAGACAACAACTTTCTATTTCTCTTCCCATCAAATGACTCACCACAAGTAATTGTAACAAAAAGCAAAGAAGAAAAGCAAAAGCAGGAGGAAGAGGAAAAGGAGTAGGGGAGGAAGAGAAAGAGGAAGAAGAAGAGGAAGAAAGAAGAAGAAGAAGAAGAACAACAACAACAACAACAACAAAAACCAAGTGAACAAGTGTGGTGGACAAGAAAGAATATAAGTCGATCTAAAGGAAAGAAAAATAACCATGATTAAACCATGTGTCAGTAACTAGCTTTGCTTTTATGAGAGCCTCAATTTTTCTTTAGTTTTGACTATTCCATGATTCTTTCCTAAGTATATAATTTATATGTATATAACTTCATTTTGAATATTTTCTATCATATTGATGCATTTATATTTTAATTTTAATGAAAGCTTATATTCTTGGCACACATACTCAGTGACTAAAACTGTAAAGAACAGCAGTGAATATTTATGTTTCTCTAAACATCTTTTGCTTCTAACTCAAATTATTAAAACTATTTTACTATTATGCATGGTAATTTTCGCATAGGGTGTTGGCTAACCAAATATGTTTGTGACTTTTACTTTTCATTTATTAGTATATCATGTTACTTTAGATATTCATGATTTATTCTTTTGACTAAAGCATTCTTTCCATAATATTTCACATGTGACTTTCAAATTTCTTTCATTATGATAATTATCACTGATGTCAAACCAAGACATAAGTAAAGTCATAATGAAAGCAATCATACTAAAGAAAAATTTGAAATCATTCATCATTGTTATCATCCAACTTGTATTACATACACGCAAACACACACACACACACACACACACACACACACATATATGTGTGTTACTTATTCCATTTAGTATTTTTCAGATGTATTCAGTACTAGCAATTTGTGGCTAGATAACCTATTACATGGCTTGTCATCCCTGAAAAAAAACTGATTCTCACTCTTAACAGCTATTAACTACATGCCCCTCTTTATCTTGGGCCTTATGCAATTTCCCCCACCCATGTTGGCCTGCCTACTGGTGTTGTATATTTGCAAATCGTTTTTAGGGAATGACGTTTTGGGGATTTCTTGAGGGCAGCTTCCTTGATAAAGAAAACACTTTCTCAAAGTATTGCAAAAGTCTTGATCCTCTGCCTCTTAAAAACTTTCCAGCTCCTCTTTTGGGATATTCCCTGAGTTTTTGGTGTGTAAGTTGTGTTGTAGGTATATTAGTTGTGGCTTGGCATTCCATGCTCAGTTATTTGCATTTTGACAAGCTGTGATTTCTATAATGGTCTCTGTCTATTACAAAATGAAACTTCTTTGATGAGGGATGAGTGCTAGACTTATATGATTTAGGAAAGTGATAGTAGTAAGTTCTTTTCTATGATTCATGACTGATGTGGAATTCTCTATATGCTGTGAATATGTTTTATTGCAATTGATTAATAATAAAGCTATTTTGGCCTATGGTAGGGCAGAAAATAGGGAGGCAGGAAAAGTAAACTGAATGCAGGGAGAAAGAAAGTAGAGGCAAAGATACCATGTAACTGCTGAAGGAGAAAGGCACCAGAAACTTACCGGTAAGCCACAGCCTCGTGACGATACACAGATTAATAGAAATGAGTTAATTTAAGATATAAGGGCTAGCTAGGAGTATATCTGAGCCATTGGCCAAACAGTGTTGCAATTGATACAGCTTCTGTGTGACAATTCAGGTCTGGCTAACCATGAATGAAAGTGCAGTATCTCTCTACACATGACTTTAACAGTTACAGATAATGTGTAAATTTAAAGTACAAGATATGAATTCCATCCTATGTAATTCAGGATGGATTCAAATTTAGCTCAATTTTCTTCCCCAGGGGGCCTCCAAAGCTCTAAAATCACTGGGACTTACAACTGCACATACCTATCTACCTGTTTATAGGAAGGTTGTTGTAGGAACTCCATTGTAAATTTTTGTAGTCATAAATTAGTTTGTACATAGAATAAAATACCTCTGGACTATAGTATGTCAGAGTTCTAATGAATTTGTACCCCTCTTTCTTGAAATTTAAGATCCTGTTATTCATTAAGTCCATACTAAAATGTTATTGCACAAATGAGAAACATCTATAAGAGAATGCACATATAATGTATTTTTTAACCTTAATACCAAGTGTTGTGCTGTGAATGTATTTCACTGATGAATTGCTACAAAAGATCTGAGTTTAATTCACAACACCACCAAAAGTTGCATGAACAAGATTGGTTTCTATAAGTTTTCCATTGCTTCTTTTAAAATCTACTGTCAATCTTTAATTTTGGAGCATTTGTTAGTCATCTCTTTCTTAAATAAATTAGGATTCTGGTTATAGCAGAGAGTTAACAAAGAAACACATTGAAATGTATGTCATGTCAAAAAATAAAGTATCACAATGAAAATCGCAATTAAGTTGAAAATGGCAACTAAAGTATAAACACATAATTTTAAGCCTTTTTTTCCAAAGTGAAAATTTGCAGAGGTAAAAGAAAAAATAAAATTTCCATTTTCACTTTTGCCTAATTTCCCATTTTGTTTAGAATGTTTTGAAAAAAAAATGTGTCACTGTTTCATAATTTGGCTGAAAATCCATGTCCTACACACTCTGAAATTATTTATAGGTTTTTATCTACTGTTGATTCACTAAAAACAATTTGGTTTTAAAATGTCAAGCTTGTCATATTTATAATGTTGAATGGTGAAATGTGACATTGCCATAATAAAGTAAATTTGGTTTTCAGTTGAAAAAACTCTGGAAATTTAAGATACCATATTTGAAATTCTTTTCTTTATATTTTATCAGCATTTACACATTGTAAATATTGTCATCCAACATGTAGGATAAGAAAAATTAAAATCTTTTTATTGTAATTAGTACATTAAAGACAAAATTTATTTTATTTTGGTAAAAACACATGCCATGAGATACATCCTCAGTAAAATATAAGTGTACAATACAAGAGTGTTAATTCGAGCAGAGCAGAGCCGGCAACCCTCAATAAGCCTGCCCTTGGGACCGGGAACCTCGCCCAACCAGCTTCCGCAGATTCACCTGGACCCTGGTAAGTGGGCCCCAGCCCGTCCCCGAGGCCTTCTGGCCACTTAGGGCTCCCCTCTACTGGGCTTTGCTGCTTATCCCAACCCTGCTCCCCCCTGGGCACCCCTTCTCATCTACATGGTCCCAACTGCACCTGAACTCAGCCTATCCAGGCTGAGGACTTAGGGGAAGGGCGAGTCCCCTGCTAGAGGGCCTCCTTTATCCCATGGAGCCGAGCCAAGCAGAGCACACATCTCTCAGTAAGTCCGCCTTTGGGACTGGGAACCCCTGGGAGAGGAAGGAGCACAACCAGCTTCCACAGATTCATCCAGACCCCGGGAGCCAAGCGGAGCCGAACGGAGCAGAGCGGGCAACTCTCAGAAGAGATGGGCAGGTGCCAATCAAAGAATCCATCCAACAACCTGAAAAGCAACATGATAACACCAGAATCCAGCGATTATGGAACAGGAAAGCCCAAGCAACCTATCCCACATGAAATATAAGAAATTGACTTTAAACGGAGCTTTATGAAAGTTATAGAGTCCTTTAAAGAAGAGGTGAAAAACTCCTTTATCGAAAGGGATGAGAAAACTAACAAAAAGTTAGAAGAAATGAATAAATTCCTCAAAGATGCCCTAGAAAACCAAGAAAAAAGCAATCAAACAGGTAACTGAAACAGTTCAAAACTTGAAAACTGAAATGGAGGCAATGAAGAAAACACAAACCGAGAGATGGCGGGAAATGGAAAATCTGCATACATGAACGGGAACCACACAGACAAGTATAACCAACAGAATACAAGAGATAGAAGAAAGAATCTCAGATGCAGAAGACACGATAGAGAAAAAAAACTCAGTGATAGAAGAAAACAACAAATCCAACAAATTTGCAACACAAAACATCCAGGAAATATGGGACACCATGAAAAGACCAAATCTAAGAATAATTGGGATAGAAGAAGGAGAAGAATTCCACTCCAAAGGCCCAGAAAATATATTCAACAAAATTATTGAAGAAAACTTCCCGAACCTAAAGAAGGATATTCCT
>PVIU01021643.1:0-31162 GCA_004026605.1 Ondatra zibethicus
ATACAGTCCAATGTTCACCATCTATAGGCAGCATAGTTTGCATATGGCTTAAATGGAAATGTGTGAGGCATTAGACAGTCTGCAGTGTCCACCCCAAGCCCATGGAAGGCTCAGAAAACAAGAATGAAGTGCTATTGACTAAACGTCACCTAATTTTACAGCCACGGTGTTCTCAAGCCTTTTGAATTTAAATGCTTCTAGAACTTGACTGTGTATTACAGGTGTTTGTTCATACATGTGTGTGGGTGCATATGCACGTGTGTATATGTGTGTGGAGGCCAGAGACTGATGTTATATGTCTTCCTCGGTTGCTCTCCAGTTAAGTTTTTGAGACTGGGTCTCCCTAAATTTAGCTGGGTTGACTGCCTGGCGAGTCCCAAGGATCTGCCTGTCTCTGCTCCCCCACCCCCCAGTGCTGGAATTGTAGATGTGTGCCACTGTGCCCAGCCTCTCCTGCTGTGCTGGATAGATAAGGGATCCTCATGCTTGGCCAGCAAGCACTTTCTGCCTCACTTCCAAACATATCTGTATTGCGTCTTGCGTTCAGAACTTCCCAGGCTTTGCGTAAAAGGAGGCATCCTTTCGTTTGCCTGTCACAAAATGCTCAGCCTGACAGACCCCTACTAGGAGTAGATCCTAAAGAGACTACAAAATGGAAAAGAGCCCTTGACTCCAAGGACTGAACCACCCAGTGGGGGAGTCACAGGGACCACCTCACTACAATACCCATCACTATCGGATAACTTCCCACCTATTCTGCCTGTAACAGTCCCATTTCCACTTTGTAACAACCCCAGATGACCACTTCCCCCCTTTTTCTGACAGCTGAGCAATCTGAGTCTCAAAACAGTTGAACAAGTGACCTAGTGTCAGAGACACCAAGAGGCTGGGCTGGAATTGGAACCCAGAACTGGGCAAAGTGGGAGCCTTTGGTTTCATGTCACTCTTTCCTGTGATGCTGGTATTAGCCATGAATGTGGTCATAGGAATAAGGGAGCAAGGCAGGTGGAGGGTAAGATCTTAGCAGGCAAGAAAGATTATATTAGCAGACAGGACTTTCTAGAGGAGCAGGGCCTACAGAACAAAAGAGGAATTGGCTTGCACAGCTGGAGGCTGTATCCTCTAACAATGGCAGTGGGTAAATGATTGTGGATTGAGTAGCTGCTTTGCCTGGCTGAATGCATTAAACTTGAGCTTCTCATCTATAAAATGGGTGCCGGTGATAGTATGTGCTTTATTCCATTGGGGAAGAAATGAAATGAGAAGTCTACTGGTCATATTGAGCATAACCCTTGGTACTAAGCCGGCATGGAACCCTCTCTATAGCCTTTTATGTATGCACATGACACCCAGCAATTTGCCATCTTACTGAGGGAAGGATTTGACTTGTTCCCATGGTGTGGGACTCAATTGACTCAGGAGGATGCTAGGCAGAAAGTGTGTGTGTGTGCCATGTGGGATGGGGGCGGTGGCATTTGACTGAGTGCTCAGCAGGACTCTAGGTGTCTAATAAGCACTGACATTTCAGTATGGCTTTGTTGTATTCTCTCTGGGTCTGAAGGGGACACAATACATTTCTATTTGTATTTTATTGCTTTTTATTGAAGATTTCTCTGGTAGAAATGTGCATGATTGGTCTGGGTCATCATTCACTGTTAATGCCAAAGGTTACCATTGGTCTCCTGTGGCACCACCTGTGATGGCCACCCATCTGCTGCCTTGACTTGCCCGTTCACCTCTTCTGGCTTGAATCTGTCTGCTGTTCTCATTTAATTTCTACTGTGACTGCTCTTGAATGTGAGCATCCAGGCATGCACACCCTGGGCAGGAATATTTGTTAGTACTTTTATTTAGTTCTTTATGACTTATTGGCTTATGTATCTATCTGAGCTCTTAGAGATAGACATGGACATGAGACATGGGTGCCCCCTTTGTCGCGTGCTTTAGAGGGATTGTGAATGTATTGATGGAAGCTGCGTGATAAGAAGAAGGAAGTTTGTGCCAGAATAATCTTAGTTCCTACTAGGAAACTCCCAAGGATGCATAAATGCACTTGAGTCTGTAATGTATTATTGAAGAAGAGACGATTCTCATTCAGATCACAGTGATTTGTAGTGGCGACAGGGTCACTCAAAGCCTCTCTGTGATTGCCTCCAGATTGTCCCAGTTAGCTAAGAACATTAAACGACTGACGCCCAATGCTGAGTTTCTTGATTTCTTGCTTCATTGCTGTGGATCGTGTTGTTAAACACAAGCACAATTTGGGGTAAATAAAGTGCTGGGGACTTGGAGAACGGAAGCCCCATGGCGTAGGTTTTGTGTGTGTATGATATGAGTCATAAATAAAACACAGCTGTAACCCAGAGAATCTATGACTATAAAAACCCCTTGAGTACGTTACCCGTGGTATTATTTGACCGTTCTCCTCCAAATTTGTCTTATCAAATGTGTGGAAAAAAGCAGACAGGTGACCAAAGGCAGGTGTTTAAAAATAGATGATTTGAAAAATACAGGTATCTTTCTACTGATCCTCTAGTGGCAGTAAGTTTCTAAAGCCAAGTAGCTTTGCCACCTGCCTGCTGATGACAAGTGGCAAATGCAGCCAAGTGTCCCTTCAGAATTCCCTTTGTCACTGTTGCTGTGGAACAGTACTGTGGGGTGCTCTGCTGCTTAACTCTCTCTGGTTGTGAAGGATTTCATGGCAAAATGCACTGATGACTGTATGTGGATTTTTTCGTTTGTTTGGTTGGTTTTTTTAGATTTATTTATTATGTATACTATGTTCTGTCTGTCTGTATGTTTGCAGGCCTGAAGACAGTACCAGATCTCACTATAGATGGTTGTGAGCCACCATGTGGTTGCTGGGAATTGAACTCAGGACCTCAGGAAGAACAGTCAGTGCTCTTAACCTCTGAGCCATCTCTCCAGCCCTTGTTTTGTTTTTTAAGGGTTTCTCTGAGTAGCTTTGTAGCCTGTCCTTGCACTTGCTCTGTAGACCAGGCTGGCTTTGAACTCACAGAGATCTGCCTGCCTCTGCTTCCCAAGTGGTGGGCTTAAAGGTGCGCACCACCACCGCTTAGCTGTATGTGGACTTTAAGGACCCTGTATACTGGAATACCGCATGGCTGTTAGACAATATTTGACTCAATTTACCTGATTCTTGGGTTAGGAAAGTTTCTTAAGTTATCTTAAGCTATCACTTTGAATTGAGAAGAAATGTATTTTTACTACTCAGAACAATTCGTGAGGCTAAAGAGGACACACACGATAGATTTTGTGTAGATAGAGATGCTGCAGTCGTCACAGGCCCTAGTATATAGCACCCAGAGCCTGCAATTTATCCAGACTGAAAATTAACAGTGGCACTGGCTTATTCCCTCTTCCCTTGCCCCCTCTCTGGTAGAGCCCCAGTGGAGCTTCTCTGACTTGGCCACAGAGTAATAGATCATCCCTGCTGGTTTGAACAGCATTTCTGGAGCTTTGAAGCAGTTCTCTCTGACGCCATCAGAGAATGAACAGTGTTTTTGTATGGGTCCTGGACTCTGCATGACCCTTAATTGGACGGCCAGGTCAGTTTTGATGAATTTTGCTAAAGGTATTGTCCATGTGGAGATTAGGACCATTGATACTCCAAGGAGGCAGCAACTTCGCGCTCCCCCCCCATATTCTAGCTCACCCCAAGAAGTCACTAGACTCCAGGGTCACATCTGAAATACAGTTGCTACTCGAGCAGAGTTGACACCCGTCTCTGCAAGCTGATGCCATACCCGTATGGACCCTCATCACACACGTGGAGAGTTTCAGGGCACTGCTCCCACCTGAGTCTTTTTGCAGGTGTTTCTCAGACCAGCCTTTGCCCCAGACTTCTCCTGGCTTCTCTCTCTTTAGATCTAGAACTCAGCTTAGCTGTCACCCCTCTTGACTACCTGCTGAACCCCAGCCTGACTTAAGCGCTCTTCCAGTCCCCCAACCCCAGTTTCTGCAGAACATTTCCTGCTCCACAGTGGACCTTTGCTTCTTAACTACCTCTTCACTAGAGCACGGAGATTTTCTTTGTTCTTTAAAAATGGCTTTTATTGCTCTCCCTCTCCAGTCCTTCTGCAACTCGACTATCCTGTTCCCTCCTGTTCTCATCCCCACTCCCTTCCTCTCTTTCCCCCACATCCCCAGTTTACCCAGGAGGTGTTACCTATTTTCCCTTCCCAGGGCCAATCTATGCGTGTTCCTCTTGGTGTCCCCTTGTCATCTAGTCTCTCTCAGGCTGTGGATTGTAGCCCGGTTAGCCTGTGCTTTACATCTGATATCCACTTATGACTGAATACATACCGTGTATGTTTTTCTGAGTCTGGATTGCCTCACTCAAGATTTTTTTCCCCCATCCATTTACCTGCAAATTTCATGATGTCGTTTTTTTTTTTTTTTTTTTTTTTTACTGCTGAGTAAAACTCCATTGTGTAAATATACCTCATTTCCTTTATCTGTTCTTTGGTTGAGGGGCATTTAGGTTGTTTCCAGGTTCTGGTTATTATGAATAATGTTGCTATGAACATAGTTGAGCAAGTGTCCTTGTGGTATGATTGAACATCTATGGGTATATGCCCAAGAGTGGTATTGCTGAATCTTGAGGTAGATTGAAAGAGACATCTTGATAGAGGGAGCTATTATTGGGTTATGGAGAAACCTGGTGCTAGGGAAATTCCTAGGAATCCACAAGGATGACCTCAGCTAAGACTCCTAGCAATAGTGGAGAGGCTGCCTGAACCGGCTTTCTCTTGTAATCAGATTGGTGACTACCCTAATTGTCATCATAGAATCTTCATCCAGTAACTCATGGAAGCAGATATAGAGATCCACAGCCAAGCTCTGGGCCAAGCTCCTGAAGTACAGTCAAAGAGAGGGAGGAGGGATAATATGAGCAAGGGGTGGGGGTCAAGATCATGATGGAGAAACCCACAGAGACAGCTGACCCAAGCTTATGGGAGCTCATGGATTCTGGACTGACATCTGGGGAGCCTATATGGGACCAAACTAGACCCTCTGAATGTGGGTGACAGTTGTGTGGCTTGGTTTGTCTGTGGGCCCCTGACAGTGGGACCAGGATTTATCCCTGATGCATGAACTGGTTTTTTGGAGCCCATTCCCTATGGTGGGATATCTTGCTTAGCTTTGATGCAGGGGACTTGGTCCTGCCTCAACTTGATATGCCAGGCTTAGTTGACTCCTTATGGGAGGCCTTACATTCTCTGAGGAGTGAGTAGAAGGGGGATGGGGGAGAAGTGGGAGAGAGAGGGAGGAGGGGAGGGAGGGTGAACTGTGGTTGGTATGCAAAACGAATAAAAAATGGCTTTAATTTTGCTTTGCTTCTTTAATTCATCTTTTTTGGTGTAAGGTGGGGATTTGATTTTATTTATCCTAACATTACTGCAGAAGAATCCTTAATCTACCTTAATTTTTCTTACGTACCCTGACAAGATGATAACATGCACTAGCATTTACTGGAAGACCACAGGAACTGATGCTATGGAGGCCAAAATAAAAAGAATATCCTTCCTGACCTCAAGAAGACACAATATGCTACAGTGAGTTTATTTCGGCATGATCATAAGGAACAATAGTAAGGGGTGGGGCTGGGGCATAGAGCAGGGAGTGGAAACACCAAGGCATAAGGAGGTTTCAGAGTTGGCCACTCCATTCAATTTTCTGCAACAGTGGAGGCGTGGGAACAGTTTGCACAGGTGAAGGGGCGAGCAGTTTCTCACTTGCAGCTGTGAGGGTGGCCCACATGCATGTCCAGCACATCTGTCTGCAAGCAGAGGAGGGCAGGAGCGGGAAACGGGGAAGCAAAGCCATGCGAGCGCAGAACAGTCCGAGCCCAGCTGCCTCTCCATCCGGTGGAATGGGCTGCAGTAGTCACCGAAGCAGAGGCTGGGTGGAGAGGCAGGCTGTGAGGATGGGAAGACAGGCCAGGTCTGTACTCCAGAGGTGGTTTGTCTTAAGAGGAACAGCTGACTCTGGAAATACCTGGAGATGGGGAGCAGTGGTTAGAGAGACCTCAGCTCGGATAGACTCCTTCCTGAGGCCAATAGGAGTGGGGCTGGGAGTGAGCACTACAGTGAGTGGGGACAGCGGGAATGAACATGGTAATGTGATACACTGGGGATGTTGAAGCAGGCTTGACTGGTTAGAGGAAGAGTCTGGGGGGCCAGGGCAGAGGCAAGAGTGGATGGAGAGGAAGAGCAGTCCCATCAATAAGCCGGTGTGTGTGTGTGTGTGTGTGTGTGTGTGTGTGTGTGTGTGTGTGTGTGTGTGCGCGCGCTAGCTCTCTGGACCTTCGAGATTAAATATCCCAAACAGGGCAGCTTAACCCTGTTAAGCTGTCACATGGCTGTCTCTCTAAATGCGGGTCCAAATGTCCCCCTTTCATAAACACCACACTGATGTCATTTTAACTTGACTGCCTCTGGGAACTGCTCCTCCTCTGGGCACATGCTGACGTACTGACATACTGGGATAAGACTTCAACATAGGAATTTTTTTTTTTTTGTGAAATGAAATTGTTTCCCAAGTGGGAGGAGCATCAGAACCCACGTCAGCCTCTGAGGGTGTTGTGGTACACCATTTCCCCTGGCCGGACACCATTCCAGGAGGCCGCCCTTGTTGATTGGTGCTGCTTACAGCTGGCCTGGTTTCTCTTCCCAGGCTCCTTCCTTGATTCAAAATGTCTCTCTTATCTGTCACTGCCCCCTTTATCACTGGGGCTTTTATACAAGTGTGCAGAGAGAAGAAATTGAGAAGGATTAAAAGGTTCAGCAGAATCACTGAAAGGTTTTAAGGCAGGAAGGGCATGATAAGATCGGCCTCGTTGTTCAAGAGCAAGGAGAAGAGAAGAATTTAAACCCGGAGGAAAGGGCCCAGGTAAATTACCCAGTCCCTGAACCAGGTGAGCAATAATGAGGACACAGAGGAGCCCTTGGGAACTTTATGGAACCCCAGTGTTCAGGTTCTAGTTTGTATCAATTAGATCACCATCTCGAGAGGTATATTTTTCCTAAAATTCCTGAGTGATTTATCTTGGGGTCCGTTGTGAACCATTGACTTAAAGCAAGAGAATGTGGAGGTCAATGGTAAGCAGAGTGATTTCTTTATAATTTAATATAATTTAACCAGTAATACAATTACATGTGATTTGAGTGATTTTTTTTGGATAAAATAATGACAGAAAAAACATTAAGGGATGCATCTTGAGTATTGCGTAATGAGGTGTTACTATAGCTACCAACTATCAATTATAAACTTCTAAAGAATCAGAACATTCTCAGGTACACTCAAAACCAAACTTACATGACTTCACATATAATTTATAGAGCTTAATCTTCCTTTGATCTGGAAGGCTTTTAGGATCTGCCACAGTGAGGCCATTTGCTAAGTCCCATGCTAGCCGCTGTATGTGGAAGAGTCCACCCCGGGAGACCTCTGCCCGTGCGGGTTCTGTGTAGAAGGCACCTCCACATACCTTGATTTTGTAGGAAGAGTAGTCACAGTACAGGAAACTGCTAGTGATACCAATCTGAGCTTGACCTTCTGTGGTGCCAACATCAAGTGATGCCGTTTCAGCCACATTCATGTCCACTCAGGAGTCTTTAATCACCCACCCACGTGATAATTCCCATATCCCTTGCTTGGAATTCAAGACCCAATGCTTCTGCTCACCTCCTAACTTGTCACTGCTCAGTTGATTTATTCCTTGTGGGCTTAGACTATGTCTAATTTTTTTTTGGAAGCTCTAGCTATCCTGGAACTCATACTATAAACCAGGCTGGCCTTGAACTCACAGAGATTCACTTGCCTCTTCTTCCCTAGTGCAAGTTTATATTCTTTTTAGTTCATATAACAGCACAGTATGCTTATCTATCTGACATGAAAAACTTAGGCTCAGTAATGATTTCTAGTTTGTTTAAGTTTTCACGGCTAATAAGTTAAAACAATATTTTTCACAGTAGAATTTAGATATGGAATTTGAACCCATGACTAAGACTCATGCCGTTCTCACCAATCTACGCCCTTCCCTAAGAGTGTTTTAGCCATTTCTCTCTCTCTCTCTCTCTCTCTCTCTCTCTCTGACAGGGTCATTCTATGTAGCTCAGGCTGCCTTTGAACTTTTTATCCTCTGGCCTCAGTTTCTGGAGTATTTGAGTTTCAGGTGTGCTTTACTCTGCCTGGCTCTGTTATTTGTGATGTTGCCTTCCTCTAGTGGGGCACAGGTAAATGACTGGCTTTCGCACTGTAGTTCGGCCTCACATATTGGTTGGCTTTTACTTACGTTAATGAGCATGTTTAATTAATGGCATCAATGAGTGACACTGTTTACAAACGATGTGAGAAACTTTCTTGCTGAATTAGAAAGTTTTCAAGGTCTAGAAGAGAATTGCTCATTGGGGGGATGGATCACTGTGAATATAACAATTACCAGCAAAACATTTTTAAAACTTGGTCTTCATTAGTACTATCTGTCTATCTCTTTCTCATAGCTACTCCTGGCGAAACAGGAAGTTAAGCCCAGGTGTGCATTATAGCAGACTTCTGCTGTGTGACTCCTGGCATGAAGTCAAGTGACATGCAGAGCACGTTTTATATAGAACCTGCACTGTAGACGTCCAGCAGCTGAACAACCTGGAGACAGGTAACAGCAAAATGTCATAAAAAAGTTAGGAAGCAATGCATTGCGTACTTACTGCCGTTTTCTCTTAAAAAATATGATGGTTTCTTTGTGTATTTCACATCATGCATCCCAATCCAATTCGTCTTCCCATCCCTTCATATCTGCCCTCTGCCCTTGCAAACCCCCCAGCAAAAAATAAAATAAAATAATATCTAAAAGAAAAATCTTAGGAGCTGGAGAGATGGCTCAGTGGTTAAGAGCACTTACTGCTTTTCCAGAGTACCCGGGTTCAATTCCCGGCACCCACATGGCAGCTCACAACTATCTGAAAATGCAGTCCCATGAGATCTGACACCTTCACACCAATGCACATAAAATAAAGTTAAATAAATCATTAAATTTTTTTTAAAAAAAAGAAAAGAAAAATCTTAGCCTGGAAGTTGTAGTGTGGCCCAGTGAGTCACACAGTGTCTTTACTTCCTGTCCATACGTCTTTACTTGAAGTGTTCATTGCAACGAGACATTGGTCTGCTTTGAGGCCTCTTGCTTCTGCTGCACTGTTGATACTGGGACTCCTCTTAGATATCCCGTTGGTGCTCTGAGTCATGGAGCTCTGGGTCTGCAGGGCTGGCCTCTTCACACGCTCCAGCAGTTCATAGATGAGGTGGATGCTGTGTTGGGCTCAGTCTGCCATCTTTTCCTCATCACTCCCAGCACTGCCAGTGCGCTCCCAGCACTGCCCCGGCTAGCTCACCCAAAGCAGCAGCAGGCAAGGGGAGGGGCCAATTGTCCTTTCTCATGCCCTAAGGGCCAGCCCATCTGCACCCATGATGCCAGAGCCCCCTCTCCTGTGTTACTCAGGTAAGGTATAAGGATCACTCTGCTAGAGCTGGTGAGAAGCAGGACCAGCTCTCCCACCTGCCGCAGAGCTGCTGGCTTCGAAAGACATAGCACCCAACTCCAGTGTAACATGGTGGGTGGGCTCCAGTACAAGCTGCCTCCCTGCTTCCTCTCTATCCCAATTCTACACAGTCCTCAAGTTCCAGCCAAAGCCCCAACTTGCTACAAAACCTACCATGTATTCTAGCAGATCCTTCTTTCCATAAATCCTTTGATTATTTTTTAAATTAAAATATTTATTTATTTGTATACAGGAGTTGGTTCTATGCTCCCACAACATGGGTCCAGTGTATGGAACTAATTCAGATACAAGGTTTGGCAGCAAGTGCCTTTACCCACTGAGCTATTGCACTGGCCCCCTTGTAAAACTATATATATTGACTTAAGCATTGATTTTATGTGTAGGGGTGTTTTTACCTGTATTATGTATTGCACCATATGGATACCTGGTGCCTTGGGGATCAGAAAAGATATGGGATCCTCTGGAACTGGAGTTATGGTTGCTGGGAATTGAACTAGATCCTCTGCAAGAGCAGCCAGTGTTCTTAACCACTGAGTCATTTCTCCGGCTCCCTTTTGGCATTTTTGCACATGCTTAGTTTCGGATGAACCTTCCCACCACCTCTTCTCCCCAATTTCTGTCCTCTTTCTTGGCTTAAACCCTTTCACTTAATTATTAATGCGAGGAGGGCTAGGGGAGCGGAGGAGCACGCATGCAAGGAGGAGCACGCTTGCGTGATGCTACACCAAGCAGCCCAGTCATCTTCATCTACCACATGAACTATTGCATGAACAGGGTGGGAGAGAAGCAGTGGTCACTGAAGACTGACCATAGGGGAGAAGAGGAGCAGAGGACAATGAAGAGGGCTCTAGCCCAAGCTACTGTGGGCTTTTCTGTCTGTCTTTGCCCTGGCTCCTTTCTCCCTGTAGCAATGAACTTGGCTGTTGCTTCTCCCTCTGCGCAGTTGCAGTGGCTGCACAAGTGAGCTCTCTCCTTGGTTCTGGGTGGCCAGGGGATTCCCCAAAGTTCAGGTGTAGGTATTATCTTGATCCCAGGTTCTGTAGAGGCTGGCTGCTTTCCTTCTATGGGCTTCCTGGGCAGGTAGCAGTAGTCTTTGCTGGGTGTCTGTTTGCATGGCTATGCCCGTGTTTGTATGTGTGTGTATCAGTGTTTATCTCTGAGCGTGTGTCTGTGTGTGTGTGTGTCTCTGTGTTTGTGTCTATGTCTGTGTTTGTGTGTGTCTGTGTCTGTTTAATGTGTGTCTGTGCATGTGTGTGTCTGTGTGTCTTGTCTCTGTGTGTGTCTGTGCATGTGTGTGTGTCTGTGCATGTGTGTGTCTCTGTGTGTGTCTTGTCTGTGTGTGTCTGTGTGTCTGTGCATGTGTGTGTCTGTGTGTGTGTGTGTTTGTATCTGCGTTCCAAGCACTGTAGCTCAGCAGAGTATGGAGACATGTCCTGACAACAGAGCAGAGAAGGAGGCCAGCAGGTTCTGGCAAGGAGCAACTGCGTGAGTGGCATCCTGCTGGTACAGGTGCAGGTGAGATGGGTGGGAGAATACACATGGCAATGGGAAGCCATGCTGAGCATCTGGGCTCAGGTCAGCGGGTCATTGTCAAGGCCTGCCAGCTTTCTCCATGATACCTTTCAGCCACCGGCCACCACACACAGGACAAATCAGAATGTGGGCCTGGCCCAGGGATGGTGCTGAATGCTCTTTCTTGAAGGGCTCCAAGTTTAGCTGAGAAGGGAAAGGATGTAGGTCAGGCCCCAAGTCTGGTGAAGAGTTCCAGGCCTGGCTCAGTTCCAGGGACCCTAGGCAGTGGGTTAGATTCAGTAGGCTTTACCTAAAAGCCGGACTTGAGATGGTCATAAAGTTCTCACTAATAGTTGGGTGTTGCTTCTCACCCTCACCCCAGGAAGCTGGATTGTTGCTGTACAGGGCATTGCAACACAGATGCCCAGGCAATATTGCCCTAAGGCAGTGGTTCCTAACCTTCCCTAGTGCTGTGACCCTTTAATGCAGTTTTCATTTTGTGGTGACTCTCCCAATCGTAAAATTATTTTATTGCTACTTCATAACTGTAATTTTGCTACTGTTATAAATTGTAATGTAAATATCTGATATTCAGGATATCTGATATGTGATCCTTGAAGGGGTTATGACCTACAAGTTGAAAGCCACTGCCCTAAGGGTTATGTATGATTGCAGTTGCAGGAAGATATAGCGTGGGTATGGTCTCTGAGAATGCATAGGGCTGGACTGTCATGGCCCAGATGAGGGGACACTGAAGCCACAATGCTGTCAGTTCAGATGAAGGATGATAGGGCTCTGGGCTCAGAGACTGGTCCTTTACTGGAGCAGGGTCCTCCCCGGGAGTGGGGCTAACTTCTCCTGGGATCTTCTCTGGGGTGTAGGCTTCCTCCTCTCTGAAAGGTAACCTCACAATGATTTTTATTATCCTCCCTAACCCTTGTCCTTGAAGCCACCTCATCATGGCCCTTTTCTAGTTCCCTGGCATGTCAATCATTCCCACACAAACACACATTTTTTTAAAAATTCTTTTTATTGAGCTATATATTTTTCTCTGCTCCCTTTCCTTTCCCTCCCCTCCCCTTATACCCTCTCCCGTGATCCACATGCTTCCAATTTTCTCAGGAGATCTTGTCTTTTTCTATTTCCCATGTGGATTAGATCCATATATGTCTCTCTTAGGGTCTACTTTGTTGTTCTCTGGGACTGTGAATTGTAGGCTGGTTTTTCTTTGCTTTATGTCTAAAAGCCACTTATAAATGAGTAATATAATATTTGTCATTCTGGGGCTGAAATACCTCGCTCAATATGATGTTTTCTAGATCTATCCATTTGCCTGCAAATTTCAAGATGTCATTATTTTTTTCTGCTGAAACATACTTCTATAACAGTTAGGAGCTAAGAACCATGTGTAGGAGGGAACACAAGATATTTGTCTTTCTGAGTCTAGGTTACATCTTTAATATAATAATTTCCAGTTCTACCTACTTTCCTGCATATTTTTATTTTACTTTTGTTATAGGTGAGTACAATCCTGTTGTGTAGATGTACTATTTTTCATTTTCCAGTCATCAGTTGATGGACATCTAGGCCAGCTCCATTTCTTCTTTATTGTGAACAGAGCAGCATTGACCATGGATGAACAAGGGTCTCTGTGGTAGGATAGACAGTCCTTTGGGAATGGGATCAGCAGCAGGCTAGCTAGTCCATATGCTGGTTCTGGTTTTTAGCTCTCCGAGAAATCTCCACTCTGATTCCCACAGTGGCTGCCCTAGTCTGTTCTTTCACTGACAGTGAATGAAGGTTCTTCTTTCTCGACACCCTTACTATCATTTCTTGACTGGGAGACAGCCATTCTGACTCTGGTGAGAGAATGGTAATGCAGTTTCAATCCATATTTCCCCAAAAGCTAAGGGTGTTAAACAACTTTGCAAAGATCTACTGGCCATTTGGGTTTCTTTGCAGTTTAGTTCCTAGGCCATTTTTTGATTGGGTTGTTTGTTTTCCTGTGGTTGCTCCATGCTGCCTTTCAGTTTTAGTCCATCATGTCTTTGTCTGTGTAGCAAAAGCTTAAGACTTCATCCTTTGCTTAGAATAGAAATTCAGAGTCAAGAGTCTGATGAGAGCATTTTGTGAGTCTTCATTGCTGGAGCACAATGTGGTGAAGCATTCATGTGGTGGGAGAGCCAGCATGTCACATGTCTTCCTCTTCTTGGGGGGTGGTGGTGCGATGACACCATGGCTTTATCTAACCCTGATAACCTTCTGAACAACTATCTTCAAATGCCAGAATTTGGATGAAGTTTCCATCACATGAGGTTTCAAGAGATGCATTCAAACCACAGACATCATTTTCACCAACAGCATGGTCAGCCATGAGGACTGGGATCTGCCTAATAACCATTTGCTTTTTCTACTATATGCTTCAGATGCCAGTTACTTGACTTTGTGCATTAGATCTAGCCGCTTTGTGGATAAACTACTAATGTGCAGTTGGTAACATCTCTACTTGACCCCGTCTCATAAAGGTAGCACAAAGATATCAGTCTGGTTCCAGGTTGTGAATGGCACTTTATTGTTTGTCTGACTCAGACACTGCTGACAGTGTAATAGTTGTTCTGGCTCTTTAAGAGACAAGCCACGCCCACTCCCTCCCCCATCCACTGAGGCAGGCAGGTCTTCCTTAGTCTCTCTCTCTCTTTTCCATCTTCCTCTCAGAGAGGCAGCTTCTGCCTCTCCCCACTTCTCCCCTTCCCCCTTCTGTCTCCCCCTCTCTTCTCTCTCTCTCTCTCTCTCTCTCTCTCTCCTCTTCTCCCCTTCTCCCTTCCCCCTCCATAGCCCCCTGAATAAATATCCAACCTCACTCTGCATGATGTGCCTATCCATGTCTCTGTCTCTTGCCTGCCCGCCATGTGTCTCCCTGCTCGAGGACTGGCAGCCTTCTGTTTCTGCCTGGGACTGGCTGCTCTCAGGACCTGCTGCCTGCTGCTACATGGCCCGCTACCACCAGTTGGGGACCTACAGCATTTCTGTTGCCTGCTGCTGGCGGAGATCCTGCAGCATTTTTAATTTTTCCATTACAGACAGGGACTGCCTAACTCACTCAGCATGACCCTGGCATGTGTCAGCCATATTTCCTACTCACTTTCTTTGAAAAAAACAACATCTCTGGCTCTCCGAGTCCTGGCAGTCTGCATCAAGCATCATTACTGCATAGCCTTGCTTTCCCTCCCCTGAGTCACCCCATCCTTTCCTTACGCAGGTGCTCTGTCTACCTGTTGAATTTTGAATGAAAACCCAATGGATAGAAGTTCTGCACTGAATCCTGTATTTTGTCCCTTGCTGAGCTTCCATGAATATAAAATACCAGCACAAAGTGGGGGAGTCAGCAGGCAGAGATCAACACTATCCATATTTAATGGAGAGGGAGTCGGAGTTCATAGACGGGAAAAGAGAGTTCACAGAAGGCCGAGTTCGATATCTTGCCCATGCTTACTGAATGAGTTTCTAGCCAAAACAAATAAAAATCTTATAACAAATGTTCATGATTGTTGCTTTAAAGTAGTGCCCCCCATTTTAATGCTCAAGGAGAAAAACAAATCTAACAAGAGTGGTGCTAAATAGAAATTGGTAATCAGCAAAGTTCCTTCATCCACAGTGGATGGAGTAAAGACTCAGGGACGGAGATCACCTCTTTCACCAAGCACCTGAGTCCCTGTGACATGGCTGACCATGCCCTCCAACTGAAATCTCTCCAGTCTCTACCTTCTATGAGAAAGTTGAAGGTTACAAGACATGGAGGTTGAAGCACTGTGGTCTCTCCATCTGTCCCTTGGTTTTAGCCTGTGTACTCACAGTGGTCCCAGGAAAGTCTCCGAATGACAGCAAGTCCCAAGGTAATTGTTTCCCTGGACCTGGTAATTTGTTTGTTCATTTTGAGACAGGATCTTGCAGTGTAGCTGAGATTGCCCTTGATTTTGTGATTCCTTGGCCTTGGCAACTTACGTGCTGGGATTACAGTCTTGTGAGGCCATGTCTGGGACATGATAAGTTTTGCTGTCACCCTGAGAAACTCCTGCAGTGGAACACAATAGGTGGCGGTGTTTTGGGCACGTATTTGCAGCTCTCAATTGTTATTGCTTCCATGGATTTCTCCCTTGTCTCTCAACTTCTCAAACAGGTCCCATAGTTCTCTTTAGTTGGACAAAATCACCACCCACTTGGTATCAAATGCACTAGTACACATATTCCTATTGATTTAAAGATGTGATTTGTTTTGTGTGGGGTGGTGTAGTGTACATGTGAAAGTCAGAGGACAAGAGGACAACTTTGTGGATTTGATTCTCTCCTTCCCCCATGTGGATTCTGGTGATCAAATTCAGATCATCAGGCTTGGTGACAAGTGCTGTTTTTTTTTTTTGTTAGTTTTTTTGTTTTGTTTGTGTGTGTGTGTGTGTGTGTGTGTGTCTAATAGAACAAGCTTATTAACTGGCTGAGGGTATAGTTCAGTGGAAGATCACTTGCCTGTGACAAGCATGAAGTCCTGGGTGTGTGCATCTGCACACTCATGAGCAAGTCCCACATAATACACCGTGCACACAAACACCTCGTGCATGCCTTCACACAATTAAGCACACTTATCTTTTCTTGAAATTACTTCTAGATTTCGAGTTGTAGTGAAAAAAACTTCCCCTCTTTAATCTCAAGTCATTTACTCACAAATGGGCGCATTTTCCTCCATCCAAGCTACTTTCCGTTTACGGATGATAAACCCTATCAGTTTCTTAATCTGCTCTATTTTTCTTTTTGGTTTTTTGGAGACAGGGTTTCTCTGTGTAACAGCTCTGGCTGTCCTGTAACTCACTTTGTAGATCAGGCTGGCCTCGAACTTACAGAGATCCACCTGCCTCTGCTTCTTAAAGTGCTGGGATAAAAGGTGTGTGCCACCACAACCTGCTATTTTACTAGCTAGTTTTTCTGTATATCTTTTGTAGTTTTACAGATGTAAAAGAATGCCGGCCTCCTCAGGACTATATTTTGGTAACTTTAGAAAGAACTATGGATGTCCCATGATAATCTTCTGGGCAGTGGGATTCAGTGAGAAGACCTCTCAACTAAGTTGTTCTCTCTCATGTTCTAGTGTTTCCTATTATGGGACTTTGATTTTAGTCCTAAACCAGCCTTTTAAAGAGACTTTAAAATATAGTATTTCCTTGGCTGTTTTAGTCTGTGGCACTATAAGAAAATACCATAAACTGGTGGCTGAGGTACAAAAGATATTAATTGTTCTCATCTATTGAGACTGGGCAGTCTCAGATCAAGGCTGTGTCCTCTTATGGTAGAAGAGCCAGTCAGTCCTCTGGGCCCCCTTCATTAGGACACAAATCCCATTCACAAAGATATGTCCCTAGGAGCTGACCTATCTGCTCAGGCCCTACTTACCAGTACATTGGTGATTAAATTTCAAGCTGTATGTCATAGATGGATGTAAATGTTCAGAACACAGGAATAACCACATCTGTCTTCAAACACTCACATGTACATACTCATACCCCCCACATGCATGCACATACTTGCATCCACACACATACTCACACCTGTGTACACACTCACACATGCCCACACACTCTCACACACATGTACATATATACACATTGTCTCTCTCTTACACACACTCACACACACAGCCTCTCTCGCTCACTCTCGTTTTCCTTTTGACAAATAGTGTATCTTCCAGCTGGATATGCACTGGGAGGTTTCCAGTGGGGCCTGCCTGTTCCCAGTAAGATTGCTGATGAGTTAGGGCAGCTGTTTGAAGATAACTCAAAGTCTTTATCATTTGCCAAAAGCAGAGATCACAGTCCCTTAATTTTTCTAACATTCTTTACATTTGAAATGCACTCTGGTGCCTTTTATTTTCAGAGCTTTCCTAAGGTACAAGGTGGGAAGCTGCCACCCCACTCTAATTCCCCGGGGAGACAAGGCTGGGCTGTCAGTTGTCTGAGGGAGGGGCAGGGATTAGAGCTTCCATTTCCCAAGTCTAAATGCTCCTTCTTCCCAAGGTGCTGGAATGCCTACAAGCCCTTCTGTTGCTATTAAAACCTATTTCTTGCCAGTCCTTAGAGGAGCCAGGGTTGCACATCCCTTATTATAATAGACCTTCATCTGCATGAAACCTGTGATTTTTGTCCCCTTCCAGCGTCCCCTTCGGCAGGTTAAATAGCCTTGGTTCTGCTCCTTGTAGAGCTTATCTTTCAATTCTTTTGTCAGTTTTAACAAAGAGGTTGTGACTCCTGGGTGCCTGCTCAACAGAGCACTTCCTCATTATTTTGTAACCTTTATCCCTCCCTTCCAGGGAGAGTTAAATAAAGCCTGTGGATTTTTGATACGAATGCCTGGCAGAGCCGTGTGCACTGGGAGGTTTCCAGTGGGGCCTGCTGATGAAAGCCTCGCTCCAATTGTGGAGTGCTCATTCACGGCACATGAAAGCCAGTGGCCCCTCTGCTGGCCCCCAGACCGATGGGAGCGGTGCCCACGTGAAGGTTCAGATTCCAGAACAAGTCTGATTTTGGCAGGAAGAGATATGCGGTAATGAGAACGGGCGCGAGGAACTGCTTGCTGGCTAATTACTTCAGGTGAACCAACTCTTTTCGGAAAAGACCGTGTTCATGTGTGAAAATTACCCCTGACCTAGAATTTCATTACCGCACCTGAGCCAGCCTGGAAAATTGAAGAAATTAAATGCCATAAAATATAAGTGATAAAAAGGAAAATAAACCTCAAGAGTTAGCAGCCACAGTGTTCCGGATGCTAAAACATGAAGCATGCCTAGCATGCTCGGAGGCCTTTTAAAAACGACACCAGATGCCACATCTCTTCTGTCATCCTGGGGCTCTCCCCTGACAAGGACCTCTTTGTCTTCCTAAAGGTGGGCCCGGCCTGGAGGACTCGAAGCCACTGTCCCTTTCCTATCATACAAATTGCTTGCTCTTCTTTCTTTTTCTGGGAGTGCCTTAGGGTTGATGCCAGTGTTCTTTAGAATTGATTATTGGTTAGTATTGATCATGCGTCAGAGACATGGGGTTCACACCAGCCTCTCAGGGGAACATCTTGCATGCTTTTAAGTGGACAACAAGGTCCCTCTGAAGCCGAACCGTGAGCCCTTCCTGGGTTTCCGAAGCCCCTCTTTAAGGTGAGCACAGCCAGGCCTGGAGGAAATGGTAGGTGTGAGTGAGGAGGTGCTTTTGCCTGAGCGTGAGGAACTCAGGCAGATACAGGGTTCAGAGTTCATGCTTTGTTTGCGAAAGATCTGGGTGGGGAGAACTTTTCAGCCAGATGTGGACTTCAGATCTGTGGCTAGGTTTGGCCTTCCACATGCACGGAGGGGCTTTTCTGCTTCATTTTCCAGTGATGATAAAGATGATGGGTTAATCTTTCTCCTTTTGCTTTCATGCTACAGAATAGGCACCAGTCACACCCAGGTTGTTTAACATGCTGTCCTAACAGAGGCTGGGGTTCTTTGGATTTTGTTTTATTGGAAATAACTAATGATTTAGTTATTATTTAGCTATTACTAACGATCTTCAGCAACTCAGATTGTTCAGTTCACCAAGCAGTCAAAAGAAAAAGGAAGGGAAGAGGAAAGGGAAAGGAAAGGATTAATCACATGGAGCAGCACTTGGTCCTTTGGCTGTCTGGGTTTTTCTTTCTTCTCTCTAAGTCCACATGGACCCACATAACTGATGTCTCGAGTGGTTCATGATGTGGGCTCCTCAGATCCACCATTTTCCCTGGCATCCAGAAGGCCAGGTGACCTTTCTAGTACATTGTTGCCACTTCATTTGCTACCCCTGACGGGTCTCTCAGGGGCATTTGTGATGTCTGGAAAGATTCAGATTATGTCAACGCAAAGGTGGCTACTGCAGCAGTACCCAGCAGGGGGTGGCATCCTTTGGTGCTCAAAGGGCAAATGGCAATGAGCTTTATTTTTTATCATTTTCAGTTTTTACTTATGTGTGTGTGTGAACGGGCATGTATGCCATGTATACCAGTGTCCATGGAGGCCAGAAGTGGGTGTTGGATCCCCTGGAGCTGGAGTTATAGGTGATCATGAGCTGCTTAATAGGTCCTGGGAGCTGAACTCAGGTCTACCAGAGCAGGGGCAAATGTTCTTTTATCTATCTATCTATCTATCTATCTATCTATCTATCTATCTATCTATCTATCTATCATTGGTTTTCATTGAGCTCTACATTTTTCTCTGCTCCCCTCCCTGCCTCTCCCCTCCCCGCCTCTCCCCTCCACTTCAACCCTCTCTCAAGGTCCCCATGCTCCCAATTTACTCAGGAGATCTTGTCTTTTTCTACTTCCCATGTAGATTAGATCCATGTATGTCTCTCTTAAGGTCCTCTTTGTTGTCTAGGTTCTCTGGGATTGTGGTTTATAGGCTGGTTTTCTTTGCTTTATGTTAAAAAACCACTTATGAGTAAGTATATATGATAATTGTCTTTCTGGGTCTGGGTTACCTCACTCAATATGATGTTTCGTAGCTCCATCCATTGGGGCAAATGCTCTTAATCATAGAGCCATCTCTCTAGCCCTAGGGATATTTGTAAAAATTTTATCACCCAATTTATTTATTATTTACTGTGTGTGTGTGTGTGTGAGTGTGTGTTTGTGAGTGTGTGTTTGTGAGTGTGTGTTTGTGAGTGTGTGTTTGTGAGTGTGTGTGTGTGTGTGTGTGTGTGTGTGAATGCCATGTCACAATCTGGAGGCTGGAGGACAGTTTGTGGGAGTCAGTGCTTTTCTTGTGTCACTTGGGTCCTAGATATTGAACTCAGGTTGTCAGCCTTGATGGCATGTGTCTTTACATTCTTTAAGTGCTGAGCCAGCTCATCAGCTGTGGGTGATGATTTGTCATATATGAGACCCCTTATCAGGCCTGTAGGAAGGATAATTTGCCAGGATGAATTCCCTGGAAGGAAAGAGGAAGCTGGAGAGCATACAGCAACTAACCTTAGCATGCACATTTTCTTGGCCCATGACTCAGAGCCTGTGTTCAGTTACCCTTCAGACTTCTCAATATGTGGGTGGCCACTATGCCATATGAGTAAGTCCACCCAGCACCCAATGGTGGGCACTCTATTGGTTGACCTCATGAGACATTATCTTTTAAAAAACCATCTTTGACATCAAAATCAGATGGAAAAAGAATGCCTGGAAGCAATGGTGTGTGTGTGTGTGTGTGTGTGTGTGTGTGTGTGTGTGTGTGTGTGTGTGTGTAGGAAGTGAAATGGAGACAGCTGTACAGCTTGGAGGAGCAGTGGTGGAAGAAAGGACTATAACTATATCAGGTGACTTCTGCTTTGTTTCTTACTGAAATGTATACAAAGGCCCAGTACAATAGACACTCCCAACATCTCTCCAACTGGACAATCTGTCTTAGCCCATCGAGGTTGCTGTAACAAAACACTGAGACTGGGTAGCTTGTAAGTAGCAGAAGTGTACACCTTACAGGTTGGGAGACCGAGGTCAAAATGCTGCCAGCTTCTGGGTCTGCCCAGGGCCTTCTGGGTTTAAGCAGTGGCTTCTCATAGTGGAAGGTAAAAGCAGGGTGGGGTGGGGGTGAGAGTCTCTTCTCAGAGCACTGGTTCCGTTAATGAGAACTTTGTCCTAGTGAGCTCCAAAAGGCCCCGATTTCATAGTACCATCATCTTGGGAGGTTGTGATTTCAACATCATCTAAATTGGAGCAGGGCATAAACATTTAGTACATCGTACAATCCAATTGAAGAATCTGAGAGTGACTGGATATAGTTAAAAGTAGATGGAATTGGGGCAAGAGAAAGAAAATAAGAAAACTTTGCTTTGGTTTCTGAGCAGATTGCCTGAAAAGAAGCATCCAGGAGATAGCACACAGTTCCCCGCCACCTGTCCTCTCACCAAGAGAACCAATATTTTGTATAATTTGAAAAAGATCAAGTAGAATTCTTGAAAATGATCACTTGTAGCCAGTGTTTGTGGTGGCAAAAGTCCATTAATATTTCCCAGGTGCCTCCCTTCCAGCCTTTCTCTGTCTAGGCCAGGGATTCTCAACCTTCCTATACTGCGACCCTTTAGACGTGTTTTTGTCACCCCAACCATAAATTTATTTTTGTTCTTATTTCATAACTGTAATTTTGCTTACATACATAATTACATTCATAACGTAAATATCTGGTTTTTCCAATGGTCTTCAGCGACTCCTGTGAAAGGGTCATTTGACTCTATAGGGGTTGAGACGCACAGGTTGAGAACACTGATCTAGGCAAAGACTGAGAATATAAAAAAAAATCAATCTGTTTCCTGTTTCTCTGTGTGTGTGTGGTGTATTTAGTCATCATTCTTGACTTTGTTCATTGAGGAGGAGTCTTGCAATTGAGCCCACAGGACATGGATATGGCTAGTTTTGCTAGTCTGCTTGTTCCAGTCCCAACCCTGCCTTCAGAGGCTGGGATTACAGGTGGGCCACCACTTCCAGCTGACATTCACATGGCTTGTAGGGATTCAGACCCTAGTCCTCATGAATGGGCAAGTAAGCAAGTAAGATATAATCCCCATTACTGAAGATGCAAATTAGGAGAAGAGACTTGCAGACCTTAGCAGCACTGCATGCTGGGAGACTTTAATACTTCACTGGTTCAAGTGAAAAAAAGAAGGAAGAAAATGTATGAAGTAAATAGGAAATACATTAGAAGATACTTAGGCAAAAGCCCACGTGAAACTTAAAGCAGCCTGAGAGACTGGCATACTGCTTTGTGACAGAGTCTAGACAGATGACTCACTGAAAGAAGAGAACACAGTACTAAGGGGCATGTATTTGCTTTTAGAAAACTGTCCCTGTAACACAGTGTTTGTGTTCAAATAATCCTCATTTATATTTAATAATATGGCCACACTCATGCAAGAATAGCAACTCTGGAGGTTGAGACAGAGAAGTTTCTTTGAATAAAAAAGAGTGCCCATCGCCACAGGTGTGTATGTTCAGTGGACATTGCCACATGTATGTATGTACAGTAGACATCTCCACAGCTGTGTATGTTCAGTAGACATCTCCACAGCTGTGTATGCACAGTAGACATCTCCACAGCTGTGTATGCACAGTAGACATCTCCACAGCTGTGTATGGACAGTAGACATCTCCACAGCTGTGTATGTTCAGTAGACATCTCCACAGCTGTGTATGCACAGTAGACATCTCCACAGCTGTGTATGCACAGTAGACATCTCCACAGGTGTGTGTGTACAGTAGACATCTCCACAGCTGTGTATGTATAGTAGACATCTCCACAGCTGTGTGTACAGTAGACATCTCCACAGCTGTGTATGCTCAGTAGACATCTCCACAGCTGTGTATGTACAGTAGACATCTCCACAGCTGTGTATGCACAGTAGACATCTCCACAGCTGTGTGTACAGTAGACATCTCCACAGCTGTGTGTACAGTAGGCATCTCCACAGCTGTGTGTACAGTAGACATCTCCACAGCTGTGTGTGTACAGTAGGCATCTCCACAGCTGTGTGTACAGTAGACATCTCCACAGCTGTGTGTGTATAGTAGACATCTCCACAGCTGTGTATGTACAGTAGACATCTCCACAGCTGTGTATGCTCAGTAGACATCTCCACAGCTGTGTATGCACAGTAGACATCTCCACAGCTGTGTGTGTATAGTAGACATCTCCACAGCTGTGTGTGTACAGTAGACATCTCCACAGGTGCATACATACACTAGACATCTCCACAGCTGTGTATGTACAGTAGACATCTCCACAGCTGTGTATGCACAGTAGACATCTCCACAGCTGTGTGTGTACAGTAGACATCTCCACAGCTGTGTGTACAGTAGACATCTCCACAGCTGTGTGTGTACAGTAGACATCTCCACAGCTGTGTATGCACAGTAGACATCTCTACAGCTGTGTGTGTACAGTAGGCATCTCCACAGGTGCATACATACAGTAGACATTGCTACAGGGTGTATAGATATTAGCCATCGCTACAGGTGTGTATGTATAGTAGAAACATACTATATATGGTATAGTACTAAATGTATTTTCAGGCATCTACTGGGGTGTCTTGTAGCATCCCCCATGGAAAATAGAGGATTTGATGCTATATAAGTCAAAGCTAACCACACAAATGTGGGACAAAAAAACTGTTAACAGTAAGACATAAAACCAAATTACCATTTAGAAAATGTAGACTAAAATATGAGAAACCAATTCATAATGGGTTAAAAAAATAACCAAACAACAGCTACAACAAAAATACCCATGAAAACCCAGAATCTAGCATTATGCTATTAAAATAAAAGCTAAAATAAATTGAGGCAAATAATTAAATGTAAATAGAGAGGCGAATAATGATAATGAAAAAGAAAGCACTACCAAGGGGCAGTATAAACATGACTAAGCAGAACTTAAGGAGGAAATTAAATGGGGTTATGGAAAATTTTATATCGCTAAAATAAAATTGTCGGAATCTGTTAACTGTCATGAATCTTTATAAACTAAAAATTACTTTAAACTGCACAAAGAAAATGCCATTAGATGTATAAAGAGAACCTAAACAACATCAGCAATAAGTAGTGCTTTGAAATACATATAAATATGTATTTCAGAAGCAAAGCAAAGAAGAAAACAAAACAAGACACCCACCCACTCAACCAACTGATCCAACAAAACCCAGGAACAAGATGCTGGGCTGGGAGAGGATTGTTCAGTGGTTAAGAACTTCTTGTGCAAGTGGTAGGATTGGAGTTCAGCTCCCCAGATCCCATGTAAATGCTGGGTGGGCAGGACAGGCCACTTGTACTTGCAGTGATGGTGTCCTGAGCAAGAGTAGCCATAGCCATGAGTTCTGGGTTCATTGGGAGACTCTGCTTCAGAGAATAAAGTGGGGAGGTGTGTGTCAGCCTCAAGCTTCCAGATGCGTGTGCACAGAGACCCCCACAAACCCATCTCTCCAACTCAAGACCTTCCCATCATCACCAACATGATCTTTGTGATCTGGAACAAGAACACTTTCAAATTCACAACTCTACCTAGCTACAGTCTGCCAGGGTCCTGCCACTAACTGCAAGTCTTATTTATTTGCACGACCTCCTTGGCCTGGTCCGCTCAAGTTCACAACCCCTGGGAAGGCAGGGTTTCAGAACATAGGTTCTTAGTATTTTCTTTAGTGTTGAAGCATTACATAGGACTTTGCCTTCAGAGTCAGCAGGGCCAGGGCTGGGGCTCTTAGCAATAGTGTAAAGGCTGAGAGAAAATCTTCCTGGGAAAGGCTGCCATGGGGCCCTGCCAAACTGTTGTGAAGGATTACTGTTTTATCTTGATTGAAAGAAGAGTTATACTCCCTTAAAGCAAAATCCAGAGAACCAGCAGTGATTGTCTGGAGTCTTGGATTTCGGTATGGTTTCCTGGTGGAGTTCTGAGATTTCTATAAATCTCCTAGGTGTGCTTAGTTTCAAAGTGTATTTGTGACCATTCATTTCTGTTGGTCTCATTCTAAAAAGAATTTGAGACAGTTACTAAAACTGTGATATGTCAGAGGATGCAGAATGGTTCTTCCAAAGAGCTAGCAGGTCAGTACTAAGACTGTGGTTTGCCAGGGGATGCAGAATTGTCCTTCTAAAGAGTTAGCAAGTTCTCCAAGTCCATGTTCTTGTACTTATCACTTTCAGTGGAAATTTTAAAGAATGTCAAAGGGAAACTGTTCTCCCAAGATAGGCCACACCCCCATTTATTTTAAATACAGTCTTTGTATCTACTTATAAGAAGCATTTGAATTTATTTCAAATATACACTTCATGTTTCATTTCATATGCATTGGAATGAACAAATGAAGGTAAGGCTTCATTTGTAATAAAAATTTGTTTTCAGTGAAAAAAAATATATGCCTAAAAAAATAGCAAGATGGGTTTCTATGGGGCTCAGCTGGTGACTTAGTGAGATAAATTACCTGGTAAGTTGCCTTTCTCTTCGGAACATTGATCAGCCACCACCATGGCTAGCCTAGTCTCAGTAGTTCTGTTTAAGGCTTAGGAACTACGAAAAAAATAACATATTTGAGATCTGTTGGTGTTGCAAAATAAACTGGGCAGGAAAATCACCCTTATTTCTTTAGCCAAAAAGTGCCTGTGCAACCAGTAACCAGCCAGCAGAACCAGCACTGTGCCCTATTTAGATTCTCATTTTATTCTTTATTAGCTGGATGGATAGTCTCCTAAAATGGTGCATATGTTTAATTTACGTGTATGCATTTAGTCCACCTTAAACTAGACCACAAGCCAATTCCACATAGGGAGTCTTATGCATATATATCTCAGGCTGGCCTTGAATTTACTGTATGTTCAGGATGACCTGAGCGCTTATCTTCACACAGCCTCCGCCCCTGTCTCCCCCACCCCCACCCCCGCATCCCCAGTGCTGGGATTACACTGGGATTGCCTGTGTGTGCGTGTGCAAGCGCTTCCACACCCAGTTTCTGCACACCTTCACCCTTACTTTCCTTCATCTGAGCAGAGCAGGGCGTTTAGTCCCCTTCAGGAGGTTGTCCTTTCTTTCTCTCTCTGCTAAGGGGTTTGTTTACTGTTTCACAGTAGCCTTTTCTTCTAAGACAGGAAGAGAAGTCCTTAAGGGAAAATCCTGTCACTCTGGGTGTCTTGCCCCTGGCGGGTGTGGGGGTGTGGGTGTGTGGGTGTGGGGTGGGGGGTGTGGAGGTGTGTGTGTGGGGGTGGGGTGTTGGAAGTAAGCAAGGAAGATCAGGGAAGCAGTGTCTCTGGACTAGAAGTCTGTCCCTTTGAACTGCATGGCCCCTCCTATGTGAACCTTTATAAGAAATGTGTGTGAATTGGTAGAAACTCACAGATGAATTTGATATATAGAAATACTGAAAAAGAGTTATGAGTTAGGTATGATATAAATGCACATGTATAGAGAATAGCATGTTTTATCACTTAGTACGCGAAGTATGTGAAAATCTATCATAAAAAGTTAAAATTCATGAAAACTTAGGCACACACACTTAGACACTGTACAAGGCATTGCTTGTGAACAGTGTTCACAGCAGTAAACTGTAATGGCACAAACTATCAGAATATTGCACGGGTTTCCTTTCTCTTTTCCTCCTTCTCTCTTTCCCCCTTTTCCTTCTTGGAAATTGAACTCAGAACCGTCTCCATGTTAGATAAGCACTCTCGCCACCATCCCAGCCTGACCTCTAAGACACTCACAACTGGCTCTGGTTGGTACTGCGGAGTGCTCACACGCTCGTGTGTCCATGCAAAATTCTGAGTGCTGCTGATGGTTTCTGTGTAAATGGTTTGTCTTTCATTGAGAGGACAATGTTACTGGAGGTGTGGCTCTAGAGTTTAAAGACTCATGCCCGTCCTAGGGTGCTTTCTCTACTTCCAGCCTCCATGCCTACAGCTTCCCTGCCATGACAGACTTTCTCCCTCTACAACTGTAAGCTCCAGTAAACCCTTCCTTCTGTTAGTTGCCTTGGTCATGGTGTCTCATCACAGTAATAGAGAAACAACTAATACAAATACGGATTAATATATAAAACACAAATAAAGATAAATCTGTAAGATAAAGAAATGTTATCTGAAGAGAAATAGGGCATTAGCAGTTAAGTTTAGGAAGTCAAAAGTTATGTATGGACTTTTTAGTGTTTGGGAGTTGAAGTCTGTAAATCCTGCATTACTCATGGGTCAATAATATTGCAAACCTGTCTACATGATTTTCTTAGTGTGTTATACTCTTGGTCATTTTTTGGTAAACAGTAAGCTGAATACAGGTATTATTATAGAACACTGCATTGTACATGCTATTTTTATCTTTAGTTTGAGCCACAGTGATATATTTAACTTCTCAAGAAAATTTCAGTCTATGGCCAGGAACAATGGGCCCCTCTGTCTAGGAATGGCTGCTGATTAATGCATAACCTGTACATGGTGTTCAAAAGGCTTTGGAAATCTTCAACAGACGTGTTATAGGGACAATGCATTGGAGACAGGAGACAGATGGGGCTACACTCTGCTATTTTTCAGACAGTATGTTTTCTTCTTTATCCTTTGAGAGAGGGGAGAAAAAGGCATAAAAAGTGATCCTTTTATACCTGCTAGAGGATCGACTTTGACGAGGTATAGAAGGCTCACAAAAGTTGATGATGTTGGTGTATAGAAATGGCTGGTTGTTCAAAGGAGAAACTTGTCTAAAGGGTTTTAAACACCTCCTTAGGGGGTAATGAATACTAGATATTTAAGATATTCTTACGCATATATTCAAATTCACAACTTATTTTCTTTGGTTATCTCTTTTCTTAATGGTCATGTCAGAGCCCTTGAAAAATTGATTCCCTAGTGTTAGCCAAATGTCAAGGAAATGGCCCAGTAGGGGCTATAGAAAAACTATTTAACAACTGGCAATGCAATGCCCACCAGTCAAAGGATCCCCTAGGAGCCAGAACAGATGCATAGCTGTATCAGGACCTTCTGGCTGAGTGACAACCTGAGGATAATAGGGGCTAGCTGACCTTGGAAACTTCAGGATGTCTTGATTAGCTATTCCTCTCCAGGAGAAGACATGATACGCCCTGTCTATCTGTCTGCCTTTCCCTGTGTTTCTCTCTGTCACTTTCTCTAACAGGAAAGACACAAGCTTATGAGAACCAGATCAAGAGTCAGCCATATCAAGACAATGACTATAAAAAGCACTGTCTTTGTTACTGTCCTGTTGCTGTGAAGAGATACCATGACCAAGGCAAGTCTTAGAAAAGAAAGCATTCAACTGGGGGCTTGCTTACAGTTGTAGAGGGTTAGCCCATTATCATTACGGTGGGAAGCAGACAGGCATTGTATGGAGCTATAGTAACTGAGACTTTTGCATCCTGATCCACAGGCAACAACTAGAGAAGGAGAGAGACACTAGGCCTGGCATGGGCTTTTGTCGAAGCTGATCCCCCACTGACACACCTCCTCCAACAAGGGCACATCTCCTAATCCTTTCCAAACAGTTCATCAACTGGGGACTAAGCATTCAAATATATGAGCCTATAGGGGCCATCTTCATACAAACCACCACAGGCACGAAAATATTACTGAAGTACAAACGAAATACAATCAACCCAGGCTTTCTTACAGAACAATGAAGTGTGAAGCTATTTCTGTGTTTTGAAATAAACAGCACCTGTAAGGGAGAGAGTTATTTCTATGAATCTAGTACTTTGCAAAAGTGCCTATTTCCATTGGCATTTTTGCAAAGTACTACATTCCTGGGCCCCATGGGGATGCAGTACTGGTGTTGACACCTGCCTGAAGTCTGCAGCATTAGGTATGCCCAACCTTCTCATGGGCCGCACATGCTCCAGGATAGCTACTATCCTAATTATCTTTAACTGTCCCTTGACACAGCCCAGATTCATCTGAGATAGGAATATCAATTGAGGAATTGCCCAGGTACGATTGGCCTGTGGGCATGTCTATGGAGAATTAGCTAATTGTTAATTATGTGGATGGGCTCAGCCTACTGTGGGTGATACTGTTCCTTGGGTAGGTAGTCTTGAGTTGTATATGACCTCCAGTGAAGCATGAACTTGGAAGCAAGACAGAAAGCAGTGTTCTTCAATGGTTTCTTCTTCCAGCTTCTGCTTGACTCCCTGCCCTGATTTCCCTCAATGATGGACTGTGACCTGGCAGTGTAAGCCAAAGAAATGCTTGTTTCCCCAAGTTGAATTTGGTCAGGTTTGATGTGGGATGTCCTTCTGTATATGTGTTGCTTTTATTGGTTGATGAATAAAGCCACTTTGGCTTATAGCAGGACATAAATATAGCCATGCTGGAAAAGATATAAAGAGAGAGTAGGTGGAGTCAAGAAGACACCATGTAGCTGCTGAAGGAGACAGACACCTGGAACCTTTCCAGTAAGCCACAGCCTCTTGGTAATACACAGATAAGTAGAAATTGGTTAATTTAAGAAGTAAGAGTTAGTTAATAAGAAGCCTGAGCTAGTAGGCAGAGGAGTGTTGTAATTAATAAAGTTTCTGTGTGATTATTCGGGTCTGGATGGCTGGGAAATGAATGAGCACTCTCTGTTTACAAAATGGCATGCCAACGTGGGACAACCACATCCACATAAAAACTGAGAGAGCTTGGAAAGGAATTCTAGACACAAAAGAACAGAGTTAAGCACAGCTTCTTGGTAGTCACATTTTTTTTTTCCAGATAGGCTCTGTTCACTGGCAATGAGCAGAGACGCAGCTCCTCTAAAAGAAGGTTTCCTGACTCACCATTAGCAGTAAAAACTGTGTGGCTTCTTAAAAAAAAATGGTGGTTCCCGGTTCATGCTGGTAGAAAGAACTCTGATTCTTTTGGGAGGTCCTGCACTTAAATGAGGTTTGTGAGCAGCATGCTACAACTTGATTAATGATGACATAGACTGGCTGTGTTCCTGGAGCTGGGGCAGTGAGCATAGTTCAGAGAGGCAGTGACTGTACCTCTACCATATTGGAAGGTCAAGAGAGGTGGAGCCAGCATCCAGGGCTGTCGCAACCACACTGCTTACCATTTTAAAATGCTCCTTGTCAGAAAAGGATTTCAGATACACAATAGGACAGATTCAGACATAAAAGACCTCTAAACAAGACACGGTGTATTTTAAAAAAATGTATGTAGGCTTGGGAGAGGTAGGAAAAAGAGTATAGGCAGTTATAAAAAGAAGTAAAGTCTTTAAGGAGACAGTAAAAGTAATAAAAAAGAGTATGGACAGTTATAGATTAAAGGAATAAAAAATAAGCCACATAAAGATGGAAAATGCACAGAGAATCTGGGTTATGTAAATTATTGTGTTTTCTTTGAATTTTTTGACTGCAGAAAGACATTTGATTCTGAGGGCTGCTATGTTAAACCAATGTATATATTTTAAAGGTATCCTGACTTCAAAATTTGGGTCTAAGGATATGTTGCTTTGGAAAAGAGGTTCTGCTTTTGTTTCCACAGAAGATGAGATCCTGTGGATTCCTTCCAGACTAATGTGGTTTGATGGATCAAGATACCCCTGAAAGGTCACCATGAACCCTAGAAATACTTTGCCCAACAAACAGCAGGAAGCAGTTTGGAGAAAACTATGCCCAAATTCCCCAAATGATTGTTTATAAATGTTTGTTTTCATTTAAAGGGGGATATGCTATAGGGATGAATACTTTGCATTGGTATGGATCTTGGTCTATTGATACAAATTTAAGATTGATTTTGTTACACTGTGTATATGTAGTTTTGTTCTTGTTTAAGGTATTATATTTATACAGCTCACTTAAAAATATAATGCATAATTAAAAATTACAGATTAATAGATAGTTATCTATAATAGTCAAGCTTGTAGTCATGATAGTTAGGTTTTTTAGATATACAGAGTTATATTTCAGTTAGATAGATAATCTTCAACATTTTAAGGACCTATAGAATATGGCATTTAAAATGTTTTAAAAACTTAGACTTTTCTCAACAGTAAGACATGTTTACTTCTGTCAGGACCAGTCTACTTCAAGAAGATGATGGGCATTGAAGAGGCTCCTTATGGAGTTTGCTAGCCATTTGGGCAAGAAACTGCTTTTGTCTGGACTGCTTGATGGTATGTTGTATGAAATGGACAGATTAGAGTGTTCTTCTTTATAGAAACTGTACACTTCAATATTATGTTGGTGAGTGAAAAGAAAGAGTAGTTAGTGGTGTAGGAGGGTCTTCTGTTTGTATATTGCCCTCATTGGTTAAATAAAGAAAACTGCCTTGGCCTTTTGGTAGGACAGCCCTTAGGTGGGTGGAGTAGATAGAAGGAAATGCTGTGAGAGAGAAGGCAGTGGAGCAGACGCCATGCTTCTCCAGCACAAGATGGACACTGGTTAGACTCATGCCGGTAAGCCACAACTCAAGTGGCGATACACATTAATGGAGATGGGCTAAAATAATATGTGAGAGTTAGCCAATAAGGGGCTGGAGATAATGGGCCAGGCAGTATTTAAATGAATACAGTTTCC
>PVIU01021644.1:0-31122 GCA_004026605.1 Ondatra zibethicus
GCCTAGGAGGGTGTACATCTAAATAGAATAGGATCCCAATAAGCCAGTACATGCAGTAGAAACAAATCCCAGTGCCATTATCATTGGCTTCTCTGTCAGCCCCCATTGTCAGCCACATTCAGAGAGTTCGGTTTGATCACATGCTTGTTCAGTCCCAGTCCAGCTGGCCTTGGTGAGCTCCCATTAGATTAGTCACACTGTCGCAGTGGGTGGATCAACCCCTCCTGGTCCTGGCTTCCTTGCTTATCTTCTCCCTCCTTCTGTTCTTCAACTGGACCTTGGGAGCTCAGTACAGTGCTCCGATGTGGATCTCTATCTCTATCTCCATCCATCGCTGGATGAAGGTTTTATGGTGATATTCAAGATATTCATCAGTGTGGCTATGGGACCAGACACCCTCTCCTTTACTGCCCAAGGACCTAGCTGGGGACATCCCCGTGGACATCTGGGAACCCCTCTAGAGCCAAGTCTTTTGCCAACCCTAAAATGGCTTCCTTAATTAAGATATCTTATTCCCTGCTCCCATATCTGCCCTTCCTCCATCTCAACCATCCCACTCCCCCAAGCTCTTCCCAATCCTCCCCTTCTCCCTTCTCTCTCCCCCTCTTCCCTTCCCCCCAATGCTTCCAACTTTTGCCTGGAGATCTTGTCTGCTTTCAGTTTCCAGGAGGATCTATATATGTTTTTCTTTGGGTTCACCTTATAATTTAGCTTCTCTAGGATCGTGAACTATAGGCTCAATGTCCTTTGTTTATGGTTAGAATCCACTAATGAGTGAGTACATACCATATTCAACTTTTTGGGTCTTGGTTATCTCACTCAGGATAGTGTTTTCTATTTCCATCCATTTGCACGCAAAATTCAAGATGTCATTGTTTTTTACTGCTGAGTAGTAATCTAATGTGTATATGTGCCACACTTTCTTTATCCATTCTTCAGTTGAGGGGCATCTAGGTTGTTTCCAGGTTCTGGCTATTACAAATAATGCTGCTATGAACATAGATGCACAAATGCTATTGTAGTATGATTGAGCATCTCTTGGGTATATTCCCAAGGGTGGTATTGCTGGATCTTGAGGTAGGTTGACTCCCAATTTCCTGAGAAACTGCCACACTGATTTCCAACGTGGGTGCATGAGTTTGCATTCCCACCAGTAATGGATGATTGTACCCCTTACTCCACATCCTCTCCAGCATGAACTTTCATTTGAGTTTTTGATCTTAGCCATTCTGACAAGTGTGGGATGGTATCTTGAAGTTGTTTTGATATGCATTTTTCTGATAGCGAAGGAAGTTGAACATGTCCTTAAGTATATTTTGGCCATTTGAACTTCCAAGAAGAGCTCATACCTATATTTCTTAATATGTTTCACATAATAGAAACATAAGAGTCATTGACAACTCTTTTTATGAAGCTACAATACCCTGATAGCAAAACCACCCAAAGACTCAACCAAGAGTGAGAATTACAGGCCAATCTCACTCATGAACATCGATGCAAAAATCTCAATAAAATACTGGCAAACCGGATCCAAGAACACATCAAAAAAAATATCCATTATGATCAAGTAGGCTTCATCCCAGAGATGCAGGGCTGGCTCAATGTACAAAAATCTATCAACGTAATCCATCATATAAATAAACTGAAAGAAAAATACATTTGATCATTTCATTAGATGCTGAAAAAGCATTTGACAAAATTCAACACCTTTATGATAAAGGTCTTGGAGAGATTATGGATATAAGGGTCATACCTAAATATAATAAAAGCAATATACAGCAAGATAACATCAAATTAAATGGATAGAAACTTAAAGCCATCTTTTACTTCTTAGTATCTGAATTGAACAGTGTATGTACTGAATATGTATTCTGCACATACTTATGTTTGATAGCCTACACAAAATTCTTCCTATTGTTTCTATTCATTCTCAAACAGAAACAATGTCAGGGTTGGTGTATTAGCTTTTTTACTGAGTGCATTGCAATTTGCCACCAGTCATCATCTACATTTGTCTAGGATGCACTTACAAAGAGGCAACCCTGTCTTTATTTTAACAATCTCTGCTGCAGAGGGAGGCAATAACACATGTCTATCCTGTCAACCCCACCCACCTTTGGACTGCCAATCATTGTAACTCTAGGGACAAAAAATGTTTCTAGTTTCTGATTCACTTGTTATTCAGAACTTTCTCCTAGTACCTGTTCTTTTCTCTCAGAGTGATCTAGGTACAATTCATACCGACGCTTAGTCAGAGGAGACTGAAGATCCTGAGAATTCTTTGTGTTGGAGATTTAGTAAAATCTGTCCTAGAACTCTGGCCCTAAATAATAATCTTCCTGGTTAATAAGATCAGAGTCGCTCCTGCTTCTTTTTCAAATGGCACCCACTGTCTTCCAGTACAGAGTTGATGTAGCTGCTCAACAGCTGAACTGTGTATTCTTATAACCTGTTCAGAAGTTGCTGGTTATTATGCTAAAGAGCTTCTAAAGTTGGCAACTAAAATGGAATGAGAAGAAATCACGTCACTAAATCTGAAAGAAAACATTTGACATGATACAGCTGAAATACATTGTCACCATTCTGTCCACAAGAGATTATCATAGGAAGTGAAATACAGGTAAGGAATGACTTTACTGAAAAGTCTTTTTTGTCCATTTTTTAAAGACTTTTATTATTTTTTTGAGGGATTTCACATCATGCATCCCAATCCCACTTATCTTCCTATCCCCATGTAGCTGCCATCTGCTCTTGCAACCTCTTCTCTAAAACAAAGTTTAAAAGAAAAAAAATCCAAATCAAACAAAAGTAAACTAAAACCAACCACAAAAGTAAAGAAAGGAGTAGAATCTTGTCCTGGCAACTGTAGTGTGGCCCACTGAGTCAATACATTTTCCATTTAGGCTATTCATCCTTACTTGAAAGTGTTCATTGCTATGTGTCATTGGTCTGGTTTGAGCCCTCTGGCTTCTACTACATTATCGATAATGGACCCTCTCTTGGATATCCTGTTGTTGTCCTGAGTCGTAGAGATTCTACAGTTTTTGACTGTAGGTTTTCCCCTTCACGTGCTCCACCAGTTCATAGACGCAGTGGGTGTTATGGTGAACTAACTCATAGCCCTAGGGTCTGGGACTGGGTAGTAGCTGAGCTGGGTGGTTAGCTTTTTCTCATCATCACTACTGGGGCAAACTCTCCATCCCTGTGTCAGGTAGCTTACCCAGTACAGTGTCTTCTCCCTTTTTAAGGTCCTAAGATCTAGCTCACAAGCACTGGTAGTACTAGGGTCAGGCACTACTGTTTTACTCAAATGAGGTGGAGGACACTCTCTCCCCATTGCTGCAGGAGGACATAGGGATGTCAACACTCCTACTCTCATGCCCTCAGTGTCAGTTCATCTACATCTCCAACAACAGAATTTGTTCTAGTGTGCTGCCCAGGTGGGGTGGCCCAGGTGGGGTCCAGATCCTGCTTTCTATGGTTAATATTGGTAGTCATATTAATGTAGGCAAATTAACTTTCTCCTTCTTTATGTTCCTCTTTGGGACATAGTTAAAAACTTCTTAGAATTGAGAAAATAGACCACACCATCTCTATATTTGGAGCCATGAAGAAAATGTTGTGAATGAATGTTAGTGTTAACTTCATATCTCTGAAAACTTTTGATAGTATTGTGGGAAGGATCTGAGGGCTTGCAGTACCATATCTACACTAAACGAGTAGCACCATAACATGTGGTTTCCCAGTACCCTTCAGTCATCAATACATAAGCCATACTACAGGGAGCTAGCCCATGATATCAGAACCAGGCAACTCCTACCATGGACAATATGTTTTTCCTCTGAGTAATCTCATCATTTTACCTACTTTTATAGCTAATGCATTATAGATGTTGTGGAGGTTTAAACAGCATTCCAGGAATTATATGACAGATGGACCACAGTGTTCTTTGATCAAAGACAATTGACTTCCAGAGGACTGTGGAAAAAAGAATGATTTATGGTGGTCAAAGGCTGACCAATTTCTCTCCATTTTATCATATCTTTTGCCCAATAATACCTGTAGAATGTTCTGAGAATGAAACTTTGTGAAAGTAGAGGTAGCCACCTGATAGAGCTTAGATGCTGTGACAATCCAACCATAAAACACATGTTCCTTGTGAAGTTTTCCCAGAGAATGGGACAGGAGATGGGTTTCTATGTTGGTTCACTCAGGTTTGGGGCAGGTGCAGCATGCAAAGACTGTTTTCTGAAGCACAATTAATAAAAACTCAGATACAGAAATTGTAGTTCAACCTGAAGGTCAGAAATGCAAAGCAGCCGTCACTGGCACTTACTTCTACCTCAGACCAAATTGGTGAAGCTGCCTCCAAAAATCACAGAATGAGACTGAGACTGAGGCTGAGGGCTGTCTCCTCCTGTTTTATAACCTTCTCTAGTTCTGGGATTAAGGATATGCATCACTAACTCCTGGTTTCTATGGCAAGCTAGTGTGGCTACTGGGATTAAAGGTGTGTCATTGCTGCCTGGTCTGTAAGGCTGGCCAGTGTGGCTGTTTTACTTTTCTGATCCTCAAGCAAGCTTTATCTATTAAAATACAAATGAAATGTTAGTACAGTCTTCCAAAGCAACATTACTCTTCTGTTACCTGGGTAACAATGGATACTCTTCTGTCAGTCTACAAGAAATATATATATTTCGTATAATCACTATATGTGAATGTTTTGTGCATAGTTCTGTGGAATGCATCAGAGAATGTGAAAATAAGTATGTGGTTAGAGAGAGATATAAAGACAGAAAATCGAAAGGGAAAATGATAAATATGAATATATATTTGCAAAAAGGTCAGTGAAAGTTATAATTTTTAGGGACTGTTTGAAAAGATGGCTGAGAAGTTAAGAGCACATCTTATTCTTACACATGATCCTTGTTCAGTTCCTAGTGCCTGCATGCATGATGACTTGAAACCTGTTCAGTCCCATGAGATGGATCACCGTCTTTTGACTCTTTGTATTTCAGATATAGATTTGTTATACATGCAGGAAAAACTGTCACATACTTTAAATTTTTTAAAACTTAATGAAACTTTCAGTAATTTTGGCACAGACTCTAAAGGAAAAATATTTGCATATTAACTGTATTTATATTACAGTTCTTGCCAACTGTGAAATAAATTTCCATTTTTTGGACTCTGTGAAAATGATTTTATTGATTAATAAAAACATACATATATGGTGTAATTATTTGAGATATACTCATAAAAATGCATAGAATTATGTCAGGGCAAATTATTTTTATCTTTACTGCAGACTCATTGTTATAATCCTTAACACAAATTCTATGATCACAAATGTCAGAGACACCAGTGTCATCAAATTATTGGTCAGTAAGTTTCTTAACAAATCCCCATACCTATTCCTTCTGTCACTTTTCTTGTGACTGTCACCATTTTCAGTCCCTAGTGGGTTTCCTTCTCACTCTACCCTATCACTAAGTTCACCACATCTTTACTCCCAAAGAAGACAGACTCCAGACCCTTCTAGGTATATAACACCCCATGTGTAGCTTCTTCTTTGTGTTTTTTTACATGTTTCTCTTAACACACATCTGGTGCCCCTCTTCCCTAAGCCTAATCTAAGATACATATCCTCATAGTATCTGGAATAGATATGGTGCCCATAGAACATTCAAGTTTACAAAACACTGTGTACAAGGACATGAACGATGGCTTTTGAAAGAAAACTCATATACTTTAAAGCACCTTAAAGACAACATCCTGTGATTAAAGGGGATGCACATCTGATGCTATAATTTGAAACCTCAAAGGAACTTTAGGCATAGATATAATCCCTGTTTGATTTAGAAAGGGAGCTCATATGCACAGATGAAAGGAGAGAATACCCATGTTCTCATCTGATCTTAGTGAAAGTAGTTCATGAATAACTGAGCTGTAAAAAAAAGAGTAAGACAATATTGTTTACCTGAAAAGTTGGGTTAGTTATGAGAGATCCTGTGCTTCCTTAAAAGCCAACACTCTCAGTATTCTGCTGGGGATTATCATGAAGATCACACTGATTTTCCAGTCATGTGGGCAGCCCTAAGGCTCAGAGATTATGTTTAGGAATGTGTGTGTGTGTATATATATATATATATATATATATATATATATATATATACACATATATTCATGCAATAAAATGAAAAAAGGCCAAGAATTTGAAAGAGGGATATTTTGGAAGATTTAGAGGAAGAAACAGGTTAAAATATTGTAATCAAATACTCTCTAACAATAAACTGGGGAGAAAGGAGAAGCTTCATAGTCTCATTAACATCTATGTCTACCTATGAAAGGACCAGTAACCATTTACATGCTTTCTAGAACTGTCCCATATCTGACAGACCCTGCCCTGAAGGAAAACATAATAAGTCTGTTCTACATTGAACATGACAGAAATCAAAATAAGGTGTAACTCATAGTGAGATGGTGTTCTTTGTTGTTCAAAATCGAGTACCATAGGCCTATACTGAGTCACTTGACCAATCCTGTGTCTGTGTCCAGCCCTTGCTGATTTGCATATGGTCAGAACACAGTCTACACTGAGGAATTCTTCATAGTCAGCCTCACACAGGACACTGCACAGACATGAGGGCCGCCAACCAGCTCCTGGCCTTGCTGCTTCTTTGGCTTGCAGATACAGAAGACAGCATAAGAGAATGAAAATTGTTCAGCTGAGTGTGGTCAGTATTGTCTAGTATCCTGAAAATTTCACTTATAATAGAGTTAATTGTAAATTCTTTTCAATTTTTCCATCTCAGGTGCCAAATGTGACATTCAGATGACTCAGTCTCCTGCCTCCCTGTCTGCATCTCTAGGAGAGAGTGTCACCATCACATGCCAGGCAAGTCAGAATATTGATAACTTGTTAGCATGGTACCAGCAGAAACCAGGGAACCCTCCTAACCTTTTAATCTATTATGTAAACAACTTGGCAGAAGGGGTTCCTTCAAGGTTCAGTGGCACTAGATCTGGCACACAGTTTTCTCTCAAGATCAGCACCTGCAGCCTGAAGATGTGGCTAACTATTACTGTCAACAGTATAGTAATTTACCAACCACAATGATTCAAGTAATAACATAAACCACTTGGGAAGGCAGAAGTGAGAGCCTATGCTGCCTTAATTGCTCCTTGTGATGTCTACAGATGTTGAGAATATTTCTTTTTTCTTTTTTTCCAGGATTCTAGGGTCTATGTTATGGTTTTGTATAGAGACAAGATAAACTTTTCTGTCCTAAATATCTTGCCCAACCCTACATAGCTTTAAAATTGTGGGGGTTGTTCTATTGACTCACAAGGAATACTAACTTTTCCTGAGGTGTAGGGCTTTTGTTCTGTTGAATTGTATATTTCCTGATGTTCACTTTAATTCTGAATAAAATCATTGATACGTTGTTGCAGCATAGATCATACTGAGGCATTCCTCTATTAGAAGTAAAGAAATTTATATTGTCATTTTTAATAACCAATCTATTCATGAACTTTTCAAAGACTCCTACATAGTTAATAAAATTGCTCCTTTTCAGTCTTCACTGTGTTCCTATGAAATTCCTCCTTATGCTGAACTGAAACTTGCTGAAAGAACCTCAAAGGTTGCACATGTATGATATAAAAATGCCCTCATGCATCAACATCCCTGTAAATCCATGACAGTAACAACAGTTGGATTTTATTGCAAATACTCAGGAACAATACTAGGGTGGTTGAGCAGATCTAAAGACCACATGGTTAAAGGCTTGTGCCTTCAGGGCAGCTAGCTCTGAGTTCAGTATTCTTAACATAGGAATTCAATGTTTCAAGTATAAATGTTCAAAAAACTATGAGCTTGCTAGTAAATTCATAGCTATTACTTAGACTCTAACTACATGCATTAAAATTATCACTACATGAATATATTTAGTAGCATTTACTTTCCTGTATATATCAAACCCTGATACTTCAGAGGCAAAATCTTCACTTTTCAGAGAATCATGAGAGACTTTATTATATATGCTCATTGTAGGCTGAGGTTTAGATGTGCAAAGTTAGATAAGCTTCAGTTTCCTGGGGTGTTCCCACAAAGGTTCCCTGTGATCTTAAAATTCTGGGCACATAGGAAAGATGTTGTCAGTAGGTTGATATAGAACAGCTTGAGTGCCAGCCTCACTATTTCGCCTGAGGGGTTTGTGCTATGACTTGAATCGCTGGAGGAATATATAATACCTTTGTGGACAATAACAAATTACAACATCTTCTGGCACCATGCTCCTGATGTGGAGAGTAAATTTTGTCTAAGAATTATTGCCACTAAATCCTGATCATAACCTAAGATGGTAAAAAGAATTAATCAGAGATTGCAACCTTTGAAATATTTCCCAGTTTCTTCTGGTGTCACTATAAGTACCTGTTAATATCCTGACTGGCCTGACACATGATGGTGACTGTATCCTACAGTCAACAGTGAGGATGGAGACTGGTTCAACAAGATGTCACATCTAGTTCCGTAGATTGGAAAATTCAACTCAAATACAAACACAATAGATGATATTCCCATAGAATTTTCTTCACTATGAAGAAGCAATAATCACTATGACTGAATAAATTCCCAGAGTTACTGCTTCTCACCTAGAACCCAGAGAATCACCAGTCCTTGTAACTGAGTTAAAACCCATATAAACTTGTTGTGTCTTGATTGTAACTGTGTAATCTGCACAGGTTATGGCCAGAGTATTCAAGAACACATGCAATAGGCTGTACTGTGGGCACGTGAAATTCAGCAGAGATTTTACGGACACAACATTCATCAATATGTTTTGTACAGCCATGGGAAGCTTCATGACACATTAAGAGAATTTCTGTGCTTTCTTCCTAAAGTACAAACATCTGTAAGCACTGGATAATTGAACCAGGAAATTAAATCAATCAGGATTTAACCTATTTTGTTCTCTGCGTTGAACTTTTATGATTCAAATATTTCAATATTACTGACAAATTACTATATTTCTACTTGAAATAAAAAATGTAATATCTCATATGTCTAAAGAAAGCAATTGTAGGATCAATGAAAAGTTAAATTCAGGACATGAATGACGAGGATCTAAAGACTGTTGTAATAGGCTGCTTGTTGATTTCTTGCTGCTCATCCCTGAAATAATCACACAGAAACTGTATTAATTAAATCACTGCTTGAACAATTGCTTAAGCATATTGCTAGATAGCTCTTACATCTCAAAATAACCCATCTCCATTATTTTATATTTTATCATGAGGATTGTGGCCTACTGGCGAGTTTCCAGTATCTGTCTCTGGTGGGGCGGCTACATGACTTCTCCCTCAATCTGCCCTTTGTTCTCCCAGAATTTAGTTTAGTTTTCCCCAATGAGCTCTGTTCTGCCCTGCTCTGCTATACATCCAAATCATCCTCTATTAAATAATGGTTTACACAACATACAGAGGGAAATCCCACATCACTTCCCATTTTCTGTTTAAATAAAAAAGTAGGTTTTAACTTTAACACAGAAAAATTACATACAACAAAACAGGTATCAAGCAAGAATTACAGTTATAATATTTATATCTACTTTATCTTTTATCATAACTAAGAAAAACATACAATTAAAACTATATATTTTTCAACTCTATCAAAGACTCCAGAAGGATATATTACCTAAGTAAACAGGAAGTATGTTTTAAGCAACTTCCAAAACTCTAGAATTGACAGAGACATCTCACTTGCTGGACAGTCACCTAAAGTTTCTTTTTTTTTTTCTGTACCATTGGGGCATCTATTTTCAGCCTACAGGCCCATAGTATCCAGCAGACTTTTCCATGAAGCAGGAAATTTCAAATACATTTCAGCCTATATTGGCATTTTGTCAGTCACATTCTTTTGTATCCTGCAGTATGTCTTGCAGACTCTTCCATGAAGCAGGAACCTCGAAAGACCATTTCACCTTTCGGCAAATTCAGCAGTCATCTTCTGTGGGTCCTGTATGTCCAGTTCATACAGCATACCATCAAGCAGTCCAGGAAAAGGAGTTTCTTGCCCAAATGGCTAACCAACTCCATAAAGGGTCTCTTCAATGCTCATCATCTTCTTGAAGTTATTGGTGCTGCCAGGAGAAGATGTGTCTCACTGTCATGAAAAGTCCTAACTTCTTAAAACATTTAAATGCCATATTCTGTAGTCTTTGAATGATGTTAAGAATGAACATACATCTGAAATACATATCTGTCCATCTAGAAAATCTAACATGACTACAAGCTTGGCTACTATAGATGATTATCTATCAGCCTATATTTCTTAATTATATATTAATTTTTTAAATGAACTACACAGTCACAATATCTTAATCAAGAGCGGAAATATATATTAAATATTTAAATATATATATATTTTAAAAAATTGACCTTAAATTTGTATCAACAAACCAAGTTCCTTTCCAATGCAAATTGCTATAGCATATCCCCCTTTAAATGTAAACAAACATTTATAAACAATATTTGGAAATATGGGCATAGTTCTCTCCATACTGCTTCCTGCTTCTTGTTGGGTGAAGTAATTTTTGGGTGTGTTCATGGCAACCTTTCAGGGGGACTTGGTGCATCAAACCACGTTAGCCTGGAATGAATCCACAGGGTCTCATCCTCTGTGGAAATAAAAGAAGAACCTCTTTTCCAAAGCAACATATCCTTAGACCCAAATTTGAAAGTCATGATGCCTTTGGAACATGTATTCTGGTTTCGCTTAGCAGCCCATATAATAAAATGTGTCTCTGTACTTAGCTCCTTCACAGTCAAAAAAAATCAAAGAAAGCTTAATAATATACATAATCTAGACTCTCTGTGAATTGTCTATCTTTACATGGCTTATTTGTTTTTACTCTATTACTTTTTAATATCTTATCTTGACTTCTTTAATCTATGACTGTCTGTTCTCTGTCTCTTTAAATACTTTATCTTTTAAAAAAAAACATTTGCTTCTGTTTATAACTGTCTATGTTCTTTTACTTCTCTCTCCCAAGCCAACACACATTTATCCAACACTGTGTCCCATTTAGAGGTCTTTTCTATTGGAATTTGTTTTTATTGTATATTTATAATTTTTTTTGAACAGGACTGCTTCTTAAAATGCTAAGTGCTTCTTAAAAACCTAAGCTGAGGCATTACTAGGGTGTATATACAGTACCTTCTGCTTGCTCCACACAGTCTAACCTGGGAAGTCCATTCACTACTCTGCAAGCCATAAACATTGTCTGAGTTCTAAGTATGGAGCAGCTCTATGTTGAGCCACTAAGCAGTTTGTAACATGTTGTTTACAAACCCCATTTAAATGCTCAGTGTCCTGAAACAGCCAGAGGTTGCACTGTCAGCACAGCCCAGAAAGTCAGCATTTCAAAGTCTTGGCTTTTTTTCTGAGTAAGAAAAACCTACCTTAAAGGAACTTGTCATGCCACCAGCAAACAGCAAGAAGCTATGTTAAACTCTATATTGTTGTGTCTAGAATTCATTTTCAAGCTCTCTCATGTTTTTAAGTGGATGTTATTTGGCCATGTGGGCATCAATTTATTGGGCTACTCAGCCCCAAAATAATCACATTAATTAAATCACTGCTTGGGCAATTGCTTAAGTGTATTGCTAGCTAGCTCTTACATCTAGAATTAAGCCATCACCATTATTTTATATTTTAGCACGAGGCTCATGGCCTACCAGCAAGGTTCTGGTGTCTTTCTCTGGTGGAGCTACATGGCTTCTCCCTCACTCTGCCCTGCATTCTCCCAGCATTTAGTTTAATTTTCCCTACCTAGCTCTGTTCTTTCCTGCTTTGCTATAGGTCCAAAGCAGTTCTTTATTAATCAATGGTATTTACAGCATACAGAGTGGAATCCCACATCAACAGACCTTTATTTTCCTTCGTTTTTTGCTCACAGGTATTTCTTTCATGTCTTCATTAAATCTATTAATCAGTATGTTTTTTATTGTATTTAGGCCACAATTGCTTAAACAGCCTCTCTCATATAAAATCTTAAACTTATACATGAGCCAGTAAGCCAAACTTTCTATATGCACACTGTATTCTCCTTCTTCTCCCAATTACATGTTTTTCATTTCTATCCTCTTTTTCTTTCTGTTACTTTTAGTCTCCCTTACCCTCAATGGTGTTAAAATCTCTTTACTTTTTGAGAGAAGGCACAAGTGTGTGATGCTCAGGGTGTTCCTGTAGTAGGATGATTTTTACAGTTTTACATGAAAACCTGGTTTGTCTCCATCATTATACAGGAAACAGACACAGAAAGAGAGGGGTGGGACTAACTTGAAGAGTAGCACTCTCTACACAGAATATTCAAGGCCTATAATACCTATTAGTCTTCATTAAAAATTCAATTTTTGAGAACTTCAAAAATGCATGTATTATGTTTTGACAAAATGCACAATGTACATTTATGAAATGTAATAATTGACACATAATTATTTTGTATAATTTAAAAATACCACTGGATCCTTTTAGGGTTCTACATCCCTTAGCTTCAGGGTAAAAGTAATTGCTTCATAACCCAAGGAGAAACCATATCTATCAAAATTTTATCCTTTTCTCTCACTTAGGAGAGTTTAGTGAGAAATAACTGAAGAAAATAAACTTTCTATAGCATGAAAATGACTGTGTTTTGATAAGAAATAACATAGTTTTTTATTGATTTTTGTTGAGCTCTACATTTTTCCATGCTCCCCTCCCTGCCTCTCTACTTCCCTTCAACCCTCTCCCAGGTCTCCATGCTCCCAATTTACTCAGCAGATTTTCACATATTTAAGTATTTTAAGCCAAGAGACATCTTTTACAAAGAGTTCAATATCATTGCCACCAACACAAAAATGATTCTTCATTAACAAAATACAGCACTAAAATTAAACCAGCAAGAGTATGGATTTAAAACTATCATCCCTGACTACCTACAATTTACAAAAATTTTAAAATCAGCATGAAATTTACAATGTTTTTCCCCAAGTTCCAAGTGCAGGTGACAACTCTGATGGACCAATATGAAAACTAAGATAAGTAAACAAACAAACAACAAACATGTTGACTAAACATGGCCTCTTTTCTATGTCAAACATGTGATAAGATCTGATAAGATCTGAGATTCAAATTCTAGGGTGCTTCCAAGGATCTCATAACAGTTGACTTGGTTGTCAGTTTTTGAGACTTGTGTACAGAGCTTTATTCTCTACCATGAACATATAATCACAGACATAAGTTTTTGTTTATACTGTTAATTTAAACCCTGTTATACATTTAGAGATAGTCTAGAGATTGTTTTCTGCTTTTGCTTGTATGAATTTAACAATATGGCAACATGATGGATAAAAGATTAGGATCATTTTCAGAGATGTTATATAATAAAGAAAGAATCCATATAAAATACAGGAACTGGAATAAGGCCTAGAAGAATTTGCAACAAAGAATAGGGATAAATTTGATAATGATATATTAATGTGAAACTATTTAAAAATTAACAAAATATTATATTATTCTTTTAATTTACACAATAAAAATAGGAAATGAGCTAAAAAGTTAGAGACATCATTAAAAAGATCATTGAAGTTACAGGAGGAGTCATCTCAGCCAAGAGACATCAGGAGACAGTAACCCTGCTGATACCTGTTACCAAACTTACATTCTACTCAAAGTGGGAAAATTATTGTCGTATACTTAAGCTACTGATTCTGTATTACTTCATTATGATGTCCTTGAAAACTAAAACAGGTCCAATGTTGATTTGGCTGAATTTTATCATGAGAAGAAAAAAATTACAAAGCAATGTCAATGTATAAAGTAACTGATATTCTCTTTTCAAAACTGACAAGAAGTTGAAACTCTACAAAGGAATTCAGAACTGTTCCAGAATGGAGAAAAAGAAAAATGCATGGCACTAACAATAGAATATATGTCAAAATTGTTTTATTACAACAGAATATAGGGCACAATTATGAAAGCAAGAAGTGTTCTTGGAGGATGACAAACTAATAATTATTTCCTAATTATATTACTTTATTAGAGATATAAAGAGGATGAACAGAGGCTGGGGAGATGCCTTGGTCATTAGGAGCATTTTTTTTTGCAGAAGTTCAGTGTTCAATTACCAGTTCCCTTATGATGGATGAATTCGATAACCTTATCTGAACTCTACAACCACAAGCTCATGTTTTTCACGATATATTTTCATGTAAAATACTCACACATAAAATAAAAAATAATAAATATTAAAATTTTAAATTAAATAAATAATATTATTATCATATCTTCTACATCAAAAAATAAAGGTAGAAGTTGGCCATATGTTTTCTATAAATGAAATTCAATCAAAATTCATCAAATAATGATTTTTCAAAAATATTACAAAATATTTTGTTTTATTGCCTTGTTATATCTTTTTGGTTGAAATACTATTGACTCACCATTAAAACCATTTTGTCTGTTTTCCGTGGATATTGGTCTGTTCCATATGGCTTTGCTAAGAGGTGGTATACCTTTATGAGATACGTTGGGAGATGGCAATTAGCTTTGTGGAACCATTTCCTTTCCAATAGATTATTGCCAAGAAGATGGGTTTAATCATCAACCTGTCTGTCCATTTTCAGGCTTTCTATCTTTTTATTCTTATGATTACTCTGTTTCAGAAGCCCACTTATCATCTTGTATAGGCATATTGTGATATACCCAAAAGGACTCCAGCAGAAGATAAACAGATTGGAGAGCATGTTTTACTTTCTGACTCCCAAAGACAACAAATAACCCTTAATCATAAAGTACCTTGTACTTTGATATAGCATCAAGTAACAGAAAAATCACTTTTTAAACCAAATAATTTATTGCTCACACCCAAAGATGATACGTATTTCTAAAATGTGTTACATGAAAATGTATGCACCATTTTCCAAAAATTTAATGCAATAAATTTCTTTAAAGTAATATCATTCACAGCACAAAAAAAGTCTTGTTTGGGACATACAGATTCAATTCTCATTAACTGTAATTTGACTCTGTACATTACAGATCATAATTATGAAAGAAATATCATATGATACCAGACCCACTTTTTTAGCTGATGGTCTCTATTGCTGTGAATAACATCATGACCATGACAACTCTTAAAAAGGGAAACATTTAGATGGGGCTGGCTTACAGTTTCAGAGGTTCAATATTTCCATGGTTGGTAGCCTGACAGCACACAGAAGACATAGTTCTAAAGGTTTCTGACATTTCTATATTTGGATCCACAGGTAGCAGCAAGAGACAATGATACTGGCCAGGCTTGAGCTTCTGAAACCTCAAAGGCTAACCCCAAATGACACACTTTCTCCAGCAATGTCACACCTACTCCAACAAGGCATCCTAAAAGTACTGCTTCCTCTGGACCAAGCTTTCAAGCATATAGATCTATGGGGGAAATTCCTATTCAAACCACCACATTCTGCTCCTTGACCTTCATAGACTCATATAATCTTTTAACTGTAATTTTATAAAAAATCAAACTGAAAGGAGAGATCACATCCTTCCCTCATACAATGTCACAAAATATGCATTACTGTTACAAAAAGGAAGAAAGGAAGCATAGTGAAGAAATGCTTGACCAAACCAACACCAAAAACTAGCTGAGTAAACTCCAAACTCAACATTGCCATGTCTGATGTCAGAGGGCTCTTCAGATCTCCAACTACTTTCAGTTTTGATCAGCGCTGTTAGCAGCATTACTCGGCAGTTATCCCATGACTCTGGTGTTGACAGAGGTTTCTGTCATACCCAGTCCTGCAGCTCTTACATCACAAGGAAACACACAGAGTTCTACATTAATTATAAATTGTTGGCCTATTAGCTCAGGCTTCTTATTAACTCCAGGTAGCCACCCATTAACTAGGCGTGATTGGTTAACAGAGCTTCCCCATCATCTCCCCCTTTTGTCTAAAGAAGATCAATTCAAACCCAATACAACTATATACAATAGGAACAGGTACCAAATATAAAATTACAAACAATATAAACAATATTAAGCAAGGAACACATGACAAATGTTTTAATAAAATTCTATTTCAAGGAGTCTAAATCTTGCATCAGAAATAAGTTTGGCTAAATCATGAGGAAGGTAACTATGACTATCTAATCTTCAACCCCATCAAAGGCCTGAGAAGGGAAATAATATCACTTGAGTAAGCAGGAAGTGCAATCAACTTCCAAAATGTGCAAAAATGAAAGAGACAACTGGCTACCTGGGCAATCACCCAAAGTCTGATTTGCAAGGTTGAAGCAATCAACTTTTGCTGAGGCCCAAAATGACTTACAGACCATTTTCAAAGGCAAGAAACTTTTCAAAACTATCTTATACTCTTTTGGCAGGATTTGACAGTCCTGTTTTACGCATTTACAGATACTATGTATCTTTGTCGTTGGTTGAGGTATGAGCATTTCTTTGCCCAAAGGCCAGTTCTGCCAAGAAGTAAACAAGCTCCAGATGGAGTCATAAAATAAAGTTAAAGCTTAAAAAAATAGGGCAAAATCTTTAAAGAGATAGAGTACAGATAATTGTAGATTAAAGGAAGTAAAAAAAAATAAGACAGGTAAAAATGGAAAATTCACAGAGTCTGAATTCTGTATATTATTGTGTTTTATTTAAATTTTTTGACTCTGAAGGAGCTAAGTACAGAGAGACTTTTCATTGTATGTACTGCTAAGCTAATCCACCACATATATTATAAATTTATTATGACTTCAGAATTTGGGACTAAGGATATGATACTTTGGAAAAGAGGTTCTTCTTTTGGTTTCACAGAAGATGAGACCATTTGGATTCCTTCTAGACCAATATGGTATGATAGACCATACCCTCCTGAAAGGTTGCTGTGCATACCCTCAAAAATTACTTCACTCAACTGCTGACTGAGATGAACCTAGCATACAGGATACAACATGAAAGACCTGATTAATAGTGTCCCCATACTGCATGAAGCAGTTTGGAGAGAAAAAAAAACTATGCCCATATTCCCAAATATTGTTTATAAATGTTTTTATATTTAAAGGGGGATATGATATAGAGATAAATAATTTTCATTGGTATAAATCTTGGTTTGTTGATATAAATTTAAGGTCAATACTGTTATATGTATATGTCCTTCTGCTCTTGATTAAGGTATTTTGATTGTGTAGTTTATTTAAAAATGTAATGTATAATTAGGAAATATAGGTTGTTAATGGATAATAATTGATAATAGTCAAGCTTGTACTCATTTTAGTTAAATTTTCTAGAGATATAGAGATATATTTCAGTTAGATAGGCATTCTTCATATCTTTTAAAGACTATAGAATATGGCATTTAAAATGTTTTAATAACTTAGGGCTTTTCATTACAATGAGACACGTGTGCTCCTGGCAGCACCAATCTACTTCAAGAGGAAGATGGGCATCAAAGAGGCACCTTATGGAGTTGGTTAGGCATTTGGGCAAGAAACTGCTCTTGCCTGGACAGATGCATAAACTATACATGAAGAACCCACAGAGTGATGAACTTGCCTAAAGTTGAGATGATACTTCAGGGTTCCTATTTCATGAAAGAGTCTGCAAGACATTCTGCAGGACACAGAAGAAAGTGACTGAAATGTCTTTAAGATTTTCTGCTTCATGGAAATATCTGCTGGATACTATGGGCCTGTAGGCTGAAGATGAATGCCCCAATGATACAGAAGAACTTTGGGTGACTGTACAGGCAGTGAGATGTCTCTATCATTTCTAGAGTTTTGGAAGTTGCTTACTTCTAGTTTACTTAGGTAATATTATATCCTTCTGGAGTCTTTGATGGAGTTGAAGAATAGATAGAGAGTTATAGTTATAGTTTTCTTTTGTTATGATAAAAGACAAAATAGATATTAATATTGTAACTGTAATTCTTGCTTGATAACTGTTTTGTTATATGTAATTTTGCTATGTTAGAGTTAAAGCCTTCCTTTCCTTTTTAAACAGACAGGGGGAAATGGTGTAAGAGGTCCAGGAGGTCCTTCTGTTTATGTGTTGCTGCGCCAGCATGGCCAGGTTACTGAGACCCTGTGGAGGGTGTCTAGATTGAAGTAACACACGGAGTCCTTCTTATGGTGGAACAGGCCCACTTTATTAACTTTCAGCCCTGGTTTTATATCCTAGCACTAAAGTGGGAGGAAGGAGAACATGGAGGAGGAGGCAGAGCCCACAAGGGTTCACGGGCTAGTCATTGTGTACTAATGAGTACTTTCCATCAAAAACATGTTTTCCTCTGTGGTTAGGCACTCAGCAAGGGGTTAGGGAGGCTATATTCGGGGCTAGCTTTCCCACAATTCCCCCCTTTTTATTTATTATGAGATCTCCTGTCTTAGGTCTTATAAGAGATTCATCTTCCCTTACCTGTCATAGGAACCCTGATATCCTGTCTTAGGTGGAGAGGAATCTTCATTGGGTTACCCGTCATAGGATTCCCTCATTTCTGAAGCATTTGAAGCCAAACTTCATGACTGCCAGATGAGTCGCGAGCAAAGCTAAGAAGCATCTGTCAGTGAACCAGTTCGGTGCGGGTGAATGCCTGACTGACTCAATTAAGAAGGAAAACCCCATTGCCACTCCGACCAGGCCCAGTATTCCCAGGGACAATGCACCTCCCCAGCATTGCACCCAGCCCCTAATTTGGGCCATGGTATTCCACCAGTCTTCTGCAGATATAGGTTTTACAACGGTTTCATTAATCATTACAATTTGGTGAGCAAGGCAATTAGTGTAATTAACAAAGGTGTCATTCCAATGTCCTTGCAGATATTGATTTAACTTTTGAATTTCAATAGAAGCATTTTTACCTTAGCCAAAGTTACACACACATTATTATAAATGTGTGAGCAGAAGGTCTGCTGTACAAACCATAACACATCAATCTGTTCATGAAGCAAAGCAGTTTGTTGATTAAGGCTTAAGATTCACAGTTGAATATGTGAATTTGAAGGTTTTTGAGTCTCTAGTGCCTACAATACTCACCTGGCAAGAAGGTTGACAGTCTCAGCTGTGGCTGCATTTTGAGAGATGGAAATTCCTGCAGCAGTGGTGGTGGTAGCAGAGATGGCAATGGCAGCAATGACTGCAGCAGTGATTCCAAAATCTCTTCTCTTTTGATCCATTGTAGGGGTCTTCCACCACTATCGGGGGCCATAGCTGGAATCCTCACCATCAGGGTGGAGTCATCCTCCATGGACTAGCAATTACTCAGGAAGCATAATCTGGAAGAACAATTAAGAACACCCTCCTTTTCTCCTGAGGCGTTATAAGTAACAAACATGAAGGGCGGCAATACACAAGCCAGACTCCTAATGGAAAAGTTCTTTCCTGCGGTATAGTTAACTCAAATTGATGTTTCGAAAAAAATCAGTCTGGTTCCAACTGGCATTACCATTAAAGGCCAACCTCTTTTGTAGCATCAAGGCTCTAACATCAGTGCAGGCCCGAGGCCCACATAGGAACATCCCTGCAAAGGCAGGGGAAACCCCTGCCATGGCAGGGTTCCTATAAGAATAATCATAGGCACCTTGAGAATTATTTTTGAACGTGGGCCAATGTCCAAACCACCATAGGAACTTATCTCCTTCCAGTTTCCAGGGCTCCTTTAGGGCACAATTGCCCCAAGGCAATGGCATGTGCAACCTAAACGATTGTGGGACTTTCTGGTAAAGAAGGGCAGATCTGGGGGGAGGCGCCTGTCCCTGAAATATTTCTATCATAATTTATAGGCCAATAGATATTCTTGAGCCCGAGACAAGAAGAACTCGAGGAATTTGGGGAGAAATCACCCACAGAATAATTACTCAGGACTATGCAGGGCTCCGCAAAAGAGATGTTAGGCATCTGGGTGATATTTTCTATTTTTGTGAAACAAAGTACATAGTCAATTTGAAAGGTCATATTGTTTAAAGGGGAGTGTTCCAGGGTGGTGTTACCTGCTGGAATTCCTAAGATATAATTGGTGGAATAAAATGATGGAAAAACAGAGCTTATCTTACTCACCAGCATCAGCGCAGGTAGATTCCTTATCAGTGCCCATCACAGGTTCCCCCCATCCTCACCATTAACTGCAGCCCAATCAGGGCCATTATGACCCAGATTATTAGGGCCATCATGATCCTCCAACACAGGGGCTGCCAAGGGGCAACACTTAACTCCCCCTCTAGGGGCCCCTTCCATCAGTGATTCCCCGGAAGAAAAGCAGTGAGTGGCTGGAACCGCCTCAAAGGCTGGGTATGGGGGAATTATTCAGCTCCTGAAGATTTGAGGAAACCCTAAGATTAAGTTTTGTTTTCTTTAATTGCCGTGAGATGGCTGCGATCTCTCCCTCCAAGACCTCCTCTTTGGAGTCAGAGGATTCCTGTTCCTCCTCTAGATGTGATAATGAGGGATAGAGGCATGCCCGATCTGGGGTGGGGGCTTATTTGAGGGGAGTTCCTTGGAATGGGCCCCCAAAGTTTTATATTTGTCTACAATGTCCCCCTTATTGCACATTTTCTTAATGAATTTTGAAGGTCCGTCATCCTCAAAGTCAGAGGACGACGCGGAGGCTACCTCCAAACAGAGGGAAGTTTTCATTTTAGTTTCTTGGCTCTCAGACAGGACCTCTTTGGTTGCCTCAAGGGCTTGTTTCACCTGGATTTTCTCTGTGAGGAGGGCATCTTAAATCAGTTGCCACAAAGGAAAGGTGGCAATGGATAGATTATCTGGGCCCTCCCTTCTCAGGGCTTTTTGCAAATTGCAGTGGACATGTTCCCATTCAGGGACATTGAGAGCACCACTGGTAATAAACCAGGGGCTCCATGTTTCTATAGTTCTTAAGAACTCTTCAAGGGTCCTATTCTTCACAGCGGTTCCCTGTGCCTCTAAAATTTTCCTAACATGGTATTTTAATTCTGTCTTTCCCGCAGTGTTTCCCATTTTTTTCTTTATCTTCTCTTCCCCAATACAACCCTGCCGGCTAATGGAACAACCCAGTCCACTTACCTCACTTTCAGGATCTTGGTGGAACCTCCAATTGCTATGCTAGCAAGGCCGGGATACTGAGACCCTGTGGAGGGTGTCTGGATTGAAGTAACACATGGAGTCCTTCTTATGGTGGAACAGGTGCACTTTATTAACTTACAGCCCTGGTTTTATACCCTAGCACCAAAAGGGGAGGAGGGAGAATGCAGAGGAGGAGGCAGAGCCTACAAGGGTTCAGGGGCCAGTCATTGTGTACTAATGAGTACTTTCCATCAAAAACATGTTTTTCTCTGTGGTTAGGCACTCAGCAGGGTGTTAGGGAGGCTATGTTTGGGGCTAGCTTTCCCACAATGTGTTGCTTTCATTGGTTAATCAATAAAGAAACTGCTTGGCCTGATAGGGCAGAACTTAGGTAGGTGGAGAAGACAGAAGTGAATGCTGGAAAGAAGGGCAGAGTGGCAAATGAAGTGGATCTCCTCACTGAGACAGATGCTGGTTAGAATCTTCCTGGTAAGCCACCGTCACATGGATATACACAGATTAATAGAAATAGAGTTAAATTAAGATGTAAGAATTAGCCAAAAAGAAGTTAGAGCCAATGGGCCAGACAGTGTTTAAAGGAATACAATTTCTTTGTGATTATTTTGGGTGTAAACTAGCCAGGCGGCCGGGACAGAACAAAGAAGCCTATCCCCCCTCTCTTCTTATAACAGGACAATATTTAATTGGTCCTGGAATATAGTTTCGGAGGTGGAGTCAATTATCATCATGGCAAGAAACATGGGGGAAAAAGTCAGATAAGGTTCTGGAGATGTAGCTGAGAGTTCTACATCCTGATTTTTATGCAACAGCAAAATACAATGACACAATGGCCAGGCTTGAGCATCTGAAGTCTCAAAGTGACACCCAATGAAATAATTATTTCAGCAATACCACACCTACTTCTAGAAAGCCTCAACTCATAATAGTTTTACTCCTTAAAGTTCAAGCATTAGACCACATAATTCTATTGGGGTATTCCTCTTCACACCAACTTAATCTTTTTTATTTAGGGTCATATATTTGAAATGCTACTGAATGAGTCTTCACCATTATGAAAAGAAAATAAGATGCAGAATGTGTGATGTATAGAGAAGCATTAATTTCTTATTTGATCACCTTTCTAACAATTTGGTTTAACATTGACTTGAAATAGTCATTCCAACTCTGTTGGGATTTATTTAGTGTATTTCAATGGCAGATCAATATAAATATTTATTCCAAATTCATATTATATGAACAATCCAAGAATTAAAAGAGCTAGCTTTCATAGAAAAGTGTGATTTTTATTTATTATGTTTTTGTATCCGATATATATGGAAATGAGTTTAAAAGTAAGATGTCAGATTTCCTGTAACAAAAAATATTACAATTGGGTCTTAATGTGAGTGATGGGAGCCAAAGTTAGGTCCTTTGCATGGGTAGCTCCTTCTCTTAACTATATAACTGATGTCCAAAGAAATTGATCTGAGTGAACAATGTGTTTATTCTGTCTATTTTCTGATTATTTGATGAGAAATTATTACTAAAATTTGCAAAAATTCTTACATTATTTCTTTCACTGTTCTATTATATTCTATTATATATAATTGAAAGCCCCAGCAGAGTCATGCAAACATTGACTTGATTTGCTACTTAGTATTGAGACAAGAGAAGTGGCAACAGGTTCAGATAACCCAAGGCACAGAACAATGAGGACTCATGGAAAATTATATATTTGTGTTGGCTCAATCTTTTATCTTTTCAGTGATTTTTCTATGTTTTTGACATGCTACCGCATTTTGAGAAAAATAGCTTTAGCTTTTGGTAGACTGTCATGTAGATTAGAAGTATGTTTTCATGCTATGATTGGGAATATGACAACTGACACCAGGAGACAAATATCTAATACCATGGTTTACTAACTTACACTGTCAACAAAAATACCTGGCTCTTGAATGAGATTAAAATTTCAGATGACAATTCTTTATGTGCCAATATAGAGAGTCAAGATATCTTTAAACTAGATTATAGTTATTACTGATTTTCATATCTGCAATATAATAAAGGTGCTATTGACACATATGATTCATGTGTATCTATCTACATTGTTATATATATTGTGTATACACATGCATGAAACATATATATGCATCATATAATATAGGATATATATATATATATATATATATATATATATATATATATTACAAAATTCAAAGGAAGAATTTTCATGTGAAAGGTTAGTTTTCCCAGGATAAAAGTCTCTCAGAACCAGGTGGTGATGGCTTACACCTTTAATCCCAGCACTCAGGAGCCAGAGGTAGATGGACATTTGTGAATTCAAGGCCAGCCTTGTCTACAAAAGCCACCTTCAGGATAGGCTTCAAGGCCACAGAAAAGCCCTGTCTCAAAAAAATGTCTCCCAGTACATGGATAATAGGATAGAACACTTTAGTATTCCTTGGGCTTTCTCTATGAGAAGGAGTCTCAAGAAGCCCTTTGTCTCATGTCCATTCTCATGCAAGGTGACAGGGAAGAGAGAACACAAATCTGCGATAAAGATATTCGGTTATGTTGCTCAAAGTTCTACTCTATTCCAGGAAATCATTGGCTTTCTGGGGAGTCAACACTACTAGCTGTAATTCGTGTAGAATCCCTTGGGGGAACTATGCAGAGCAGGTTCAATTAGAATTCAAAGTACAGGGATTAAGAAACATTATTTTTCCATTCTTTTCCACCAGCTACATAGGTAGATGTGGTTAAATACATTTTCCTTGGAACATATGACAACACATTTCATAATGAACCATGAACTGAACCAGAATGGCTGGTAGGATGATTAGGAAGTTATTTGGATCTGGGTAATTTTCTTAGTGTTTTCAAAATTTTAATTGTTTAATTGATCTGTTTTATTTTTTTCTTATTATAGTAATATATTCCATACTTTTAATATATACTATATTACAAAACCAAAAGAAGCAAAATTTCTTATGTCCCAGATTTTAAAAATTGGTTTTATGTTATCAACATCAATGGTGTATTCTTTGTCAAGTTCCCAGGTCAGTATCTTTTAACTTTTTTGACATCTCAAATCTGTCTACCTTCCTGTGCTCATGAAATTACCATTTTATAGTCACCACCTACCCTGATTCTGATACTGTCATTATCTCCAATAGAAAATTTTATGAGAACATATCATCACCAATAATCCATCCAGGACAAACTCCTAATCTCAACATCATTAAGGTGATCCTTTGTGTATAGTCTTGAATTATAATATTGGAGTTGCTAGTACTTTGCTGATTAAATATATATTCAGTGTTTAAAATGCAATAAATCTCATGTACCACTTGTTCTTAATTAAGTTTGGAGATTAAATCACTTATGAAAATCACATTCTAATATTGTATGAATTAAAAAGAATTTAGTTATTTCCTGGCTGAATATAAATTAAGTTGTCAACAATCAGATAGTTCATTAAAACCTAGAAAACCAAACTGTAGAATATAAGGTATTTTCAGGCTTTGGAAATAAGTGACAGAGTCCTCTGATCTTTAATAGCAGACAAAAAAGGCCCAATTATTAAGAAAGACATCACTTTTTTTGGCCTTTAGGAACTTTCAAAACAATGTTGAAATGAGAGAGAATACTAAGAGATCCTGACTTTTTCACTCAGGTGAAAAAGGTGAAAATATAAAAATTGAATTTAGAACATAAAAGGCACAATTTGCTAGAAAGACATTCTCTAGAAGAGGAAATTTCCAGTGAAAGTGATTGTAACATCTGAATGGACCCCAGGCCATATTGGATAAATTATTAATTTGAATTTATTGCATGCATGTTCATATTTACACATATTTATATGAAGATACTTGATTCCAGGCATAAAGAGGTTATGAGGAAGTGGCCTTTTAGTCTACAACAAATATAGATTTTATTGTACCCCTATTCCTTTCATCAAAGCAAAGAAAAATCATTCAGAAGCAGACTATTCAGGAGCCATAATATAAGCAGTATAAATGGGAGGTTGACCCTAGAAGTAATTAACATTCAGACTAACTAATGATCTTGTAATTTTGTCACATCTTATATTCAGGTCAATTTAGACAAGAGTACAACACTACAAATGTCAGCTCCAAAGTTCAGGTGTGCCAAAATGGTACAGTTCTATGCAAACAGTTTTAGACTTGGAAAATGTCACATCTCACATATTTAGCAACATCTGAGCCATCATGCAGAACACACTGAGGTCCTGTACTAGTAATGACGAAAAATGACAAAGAGGTAAGTTGAAAAGCTCACTATTCAAATGCAAAAATGATGGGGTGCTTTTTGCAATGTGTGATGATGACTTCATATTAATACATATATGTGTTCCTTTCTTTTGCAAGTATTAATTTTGTTGTTATGACAAATACAGGACCATGACTTGATAACACTGGGAAAGCATTCTGCTACCAAGTTGTTGCTGTCCTCCATGTTGTGAACCACTATGTGGCATGTGTGGGATGACAGTGTAAACTGAAACATTCTTTCACTGGAACTTAGTGGCAGTGGGAAAAATAAGTTTTAATCTTATTCTTAATTAATTTCTTAATAATAAGGATCAATGAATCTAAGTTACTCAGTATTTATTATGAAAATACATTGGATGAATCTATTAGAAAAACCTTATCCCAAAAATCTATTTTTGAAGATTCAAGATATATAGCAAAACAACTAGAACTATCTATTGGAGATGTCTACTTCACATATTCAGAATCAATCAGAGTTACTGGTCTTAATATATTAAAACATTACTTCATTTAAATTGGCCATTAAGTTAAAAAAGAATAGTAAATGATAAACATGTTTAAAGATATTTTCAAGTTCTTGATATAATTTGTTTCAGTAATAAAGATGTTATATAGGATTCCTATATAATAATAAAAATTCATCAGTTCTAAAACTGTACAAAACTCCCAACACTGCTTATAATGGAAGAGTGTATGCAGCAGCCAGGCACGGTTTCACATTCTGTTCAATCATTTTACATACCAGAGGTCCCTATAAATATTCTGCTCACAGAGCCAGCTGTCATTACAATGTGTTTCTTTCACAGTGAGAGGCTGATAATTGTCTGCTTCTCTGCCCTCTATAAGCTATACCAATACCACAGGGGCATTATCCAAAGTCAAAGTTAGGTTGTTTATGACCCTTACTCCCTTGTGTTGCACCTTAATCAGAATAAGTGGCATTAGCTTCTATTAATCAAATAGTGTCAGATTCACTTTAAAGTCACATCTGCTAACTCCAGTTATTTGCTTAGAAGAGCAATTGGTGCCTTTAGATTCCCCCACATAATGTTAGGTTCAATGTATATTCCTGAAGAAGCTTAATTTTGATTTTGTGTTTAAACTACAGGATTTAATCTTCCATATCTATTTTGGGCAATAGCTAATCAAGTATTTTAAGTAATAATTAATGATTATATATCATGCATTTCACAACTGAGAGACTACTTAATGGTATAAAGAGTATAAGAGGATGAATTTTCTTCAGCCTATAGTCTCAAGAAAAATGATTAGCAATTGAATCTCAAACAAGAGTTGTCACAAAGAAACCCATGAGTACCACTGACATCAGGTTAGAGAAATTAAGGTATGCATGGTGGTGTGAAGGTCCCCTCTGTGTGATGTGATTACCATTAATGAATAAAGAAACTGCTTTGGACCTATAGCAAGTCAGAACTTAGGTAGGCAGGGAAAGCTAAGTGGAATGCTTGGAGAAAGGAGGCAGAGTCAGAGAGATGCCATGGAGCCTCCAGAGTCAGACATGCTGAATCTCTGCTGGTAAGCCACTGCCACATAGCGATATACAGATTAATAGAAATGGGTCAAATTAATATTAGAGTTAGCCTATAAGAAGCTAGAGCTAAAGGGCCAAGCAGTGTTTTAAGTAATACAGATTCTGTGTGATTACTTCAGAGCTGGGCAGCTGGGAACAGCCAAGCAACCCTCCTTTAAAAAATTGTCACCAACTTGGGTAACTTCAACATCTGTGTAAAACCTGAGAGGGCCTGAAAAGGAATTCTAGGAAAAAAAATCAGAGTTTAACACAGTTTCTTGCTCTTTGCTGGTGGAGTGCCACAGCTCCTTTAGGAAAAGTTTTCCTGACTCAGCAGCAGCAGCAGAAAAAATGTCATGCTGTTTGAAATACAGGCTTTCTGGGACATGCTGCCAGCATGGCCTCTGGCTCTTTTGGGAAACCAAGTATTTGAATGGGGTTTGTGAGCAGAGTGTTGTGGCTTGCTTGATGGCAACTTGAACTGGCTGTGTGCTTGGAAGTGGGGCGGTGTGTGCAACTCAGAGGCGCAAACTTCTCTACCATGCTGGACTGGGTGGGGCAAGCAGGCAGTTCCATATTTGAACTAGTAATATGGCAGCTTAGATTCTTAAGAGCTTAACATTTTAAGAAAATAATTACAGATATGCAATAAAGACAAATCCAGATGAGTCATAGTGTTGGATAAATGTACATAAGCTTGGAAAAGAGAAGAAAAAAGTATAGGGAGTCATAAAATAAAGTTAATCATTTAAAGTAAAGAGTAAAGTCTTAAAGAGACACAGTACAGATAGTCATAGATTAAAAGGATTAAAGAAAATAAGCCATGTAAAGATGGAATATACACAGAGTCTGGAGTATACATATTATTGTGTCTTCTTTGAATTTTTTTGACTATGAAGGAGCTAAGGACACAGAGATATTTCACTGTATGGGCTGCAAAGCTAAACCAGCATGTATATTACAAAGGTATCATGACTTCCAAATTTTGATCTCAGGATATGTTGCTTTGGAAAAGAGGTTCTTCTCTTGTTTCCACAAGAGTGAGAACATGTGGATTGCTTCTAGACTGGTGTCGTTTGATAGAGAACGATGCCCTGAAAGGTTGCCTTGAACACCCTCAAAATTTACTTTGGCCAACTGTTGACTGAGATGAACCTAGCTTACAGGATACACCATGTAAGACCTGATAAACAGTGCCTGTTGTTATATGTATATATATTTCTGATTGTTATATGTATGTGTATTTCTGATCTTGATTAAGGTATTAAGGTATTTTGCTTTTGTAGCTCATTTTAAAATGTAATGTATGTATAATACATTTAAAATGTAATATATGTATAATTAAGAAATATAAGTTAATAATAGATATTTATCTATAATAGTCAAGCTTGTAATCATGTTAGATTTTCTAGATGTAGCAAGACATATTTCAGTTAGATGGGTATTCTTCAAATTTTTCAGAGACCTTAAGAGTATGGTATTTAAAATTTATTAAAATGTTTTAATAAATTAGGACTTTTTATGACATGAGACACATCTGCTCCTGGTAGCAGCAATTGCTTCAAGATGAAGATGGGCATTGAAGAGGCTCCTGATGGAGTTTGCTAGACATTTGGATGAGAAACTTCTCTTGCCTGGACTGCTGATCTGGACATGCAGGATCCATAGAGAAATGACTGCTGAACTTGCCTAAGGGTGAGATGATCCTTTGAGGTTCCTGCTTCATGAAGAGTCAGCAATATATTATGCAGGAAGAAAGTGCCTGGCAAACTGCCAATATAGGCAGAACAGTCTTTCAAATTTTCTGCTTCATGGAAAAGTCTGTTAGATACTATGGGCCTGTAGGATGAAAATGGATACTCCAATGATACAGAAAACATTGGGTGACTCCCCATTAAGTGAGATGTCTCTGTCAATTCTAGAGTTTTGGAAGTTGGTTACAAAGCACTTCTTGTTTACTTAGGTAATATTATATCCTCTGGAGTCTTTTATGGCATTGAAGAGTTTATAGTTATAGTTTACACTAGTTATGATAAAAGATAAAGTAGATATAACTGTTATAAATGTAATTCTTTCTTGGTACCTGTTATATGTAATTTTAAAATGTTGAAGTTAAAGCCTTACTTTTTATTTAAACAGAAAAGTAGAAGTGATGTGGGAGTCCCCTCTGTGTGCTATGCTTACCATTAATGAATAAAGAAACTGCTTTGGACCTATAGCAAGGCAGAACTTAGGTAGGCAGGGAAAGCTAGGTGGAATGCTGAGAGGAAGGATGCAGAGTCAGAGAAACTCCAAGGAGCTGCCAGAGTCAAACATGCCAAATCTTTGCCAGTAAGTCACTGTCAGGTGGTGATATACAGATTAATAGAAATTGGGTTAAATTAATATAAGAGCTAGCCTATAAGAAGCTAGAGCTAATGGACCAAACAATGTTTTAAATAATACAGTTTTGTGTGATTATTTTGGGTCTGGGCAGCCAGGGACAACCAAGCAACCCTCCTCCAACAGCATGGTGATTAAATAAATAACTATATGTAAGATAAAATAGTTTCTGTCTTATTTCTCTGTCATTTGCAATCTACTTATTGAACAGGACTTTCCCTAAGAGAGAAGAGATTCCTGGAGTAGGCTCTGTTATTTCTGGGACAGTTTTCTTTCAAAAAGAAGTACCTGGAAGCAAAGTTCTGATTGTACTTGGAATTAACTTTCCCCATTTTGGCATCATGTGAACACATCAATGTCTTTCCTTTGAAGGGCGATGCAGACAAATCTCAATTGTCTGTTGTACCCCAATTGTGATGATAATTTAAAGACTTTGTCATGGGCTGGTGAGATGGGTCAGTGGTTAAGAGTGTTGCCTGCTCTTCCAGAGGTCCTGAGTTCAACTCCCAGCCACTGTAGTGAGATCTGGATCTGGTGCTCTTTTCTGGCCTGCTGGCACCTGAACACTGTATACATAATAAATAAAAAAAATCTTTGGCCAGGTGATGGTTGAGTACGCCTTTAATCCCAGCACTAGGGAGGCAGATGCAGGCGGATCTCTGTGAGTTTGAGGCCAGCCTGGTCTACAAGAGCTAGTTCCAGGACAGGCTCCAAAGCTCCTGAGAAACCCTATCTCGAAAAAAACCAAAAAAAAAAGACCTTATTACCTGAAAATTCATGCAACCTTGTTGACAGAGATTTCTGTCCTGCCCGGTCCCAATGCCTTTCAGTTCCAAAGAAAACACACAGAGGCCTACATTAATTATATACTGGCTTGCCTATTAGCTCAGGATTTCTTATTAACTCTTACATCATACTTTAACCTATAATTTTTTGTCTGGTTAGCGTCTTGGCTTAATACCTTTTATCAGCAAGGGAGTCTCATCTTTCTTTCTCTGTGTCTAGGTCTTGCCTATTCTCTTTGCCTCACCTATACTGCCTGGCTACTGGCCAATGAGCATCTTTTTTTATTATTTTTTACATTGTTTTATTTTTTCCATTCAAAAACATAATTAAAGAAATAACATTTTTTCCTTTCTTCCCCTTCTCCCGGTCCCCTCCCGCTACCCCCCAACCGCTCCTCCCTCTCCCTTCTTCCTTGAAAGAGGGCATGGTGCCCTGCCCTGTTGGAAGTCCAAGGCCCACGCCCCTCCCTCTGGGCCTTGGAAGGAGTGCATTCAAAAAGACTCGGTTCCCAAAACGATAATACATGCAGAAGAGGTAGGTCCTGGTGTCATTGTTGTTGGGTTCTCCATCTGCCAACTTTCGCTGCCACATTCAGAGAGTCTGGTTTGATCATATGCTCATTCAGTCCCAGTCCAGCTGGATTGGTGCGCTCCCATTAGTTCATGCACACTGTCTCAGTAGGTGGACCAGCCCCTCACGGTCCTAACTTCCTTTCTTATCTTCTCCCACCTTCTGCTCTTCAACTGCACCTTGGGGGCTCAATCCATTGCTCTGATGTGAATGTGGGTCTCTGTCTCTATCTCCATCCAACGGATGAAATTTCAATAATGGTGATCAAGATAATCATCAATGTGACTATGGTACAAGGCTAGTTCTGGCACCCTCTCCTCTGCTGCCTGAATATCTAGCTGGGGACATGCCCGTGGACACCTGGGATCACCAGGGCCAAGTATCTTGGCAACCCTAGAATGATTCTCTTAATGTAGATAACTTATTCCCTTCTCCAATGTCCACCTTTCCTCCATCTTCACCCTCCCACTTCCCCAAGCTC
>PVIU01021645.1:0-31144 GCA_004026605.1 Ondatra zibethicus
GACATCTTGAATTTTGCATGCAAATGGATGGAAATAGAAAACTCTATCCTGAGTGAGGTAACCCAAACCCAGAAAGATGATTATGTCATGTACTCACTCATTAGTGGATCCTAGCCATAAAACAAACGACACTAAGCTCTTAGCTCACAAGCCCAGAGAAGCCGAATAGCAAGGTGAACCCAAAGAAAGCATATACAGATCTTCATGGAAATTGGAAGCAAACAAAATCATCAGGTAAATGTTGGAAGCACAGGGGTGGGGATAGAGGTGTGGGTTAGAGGGTTAGGGGATGGGGAGAGGGGGAAGGAGAAGGGAAAAGGACTGGGGAGAGCATGGGGAATGGGAGGGTAGAGATGGAGGAAAGGTGGCTATTGGAGAAGGGAATAGGATATCTACATGAAGGGAGTCATTTTAGGACTGGCAAGATACTTGGCCCTGGAGTGGATCCCCTGGTGTCCACGGGGATGTCCCCATCTATGTATTTGGGCAGCAGCGGAGAGGGTGCCGGAACTAGCCTTGTCCCAGAGTCACATTGATGAATATCTTGATCACCACCATAGAAATTTTGTCTGATGGATGAATGTAGAGACAGAGACCCACATTCACATCAGAGCAATGGACTGAGCTCCCAAGGTCTAGTCGAAGGGCAGAAGGTGGGAGAAGAGGAGCAAGGAAGTTAGGACCGTGAGGGGCTGGACCACCTACTGAGACAGTGTGCCTGATCTAATGGGAGCTCACCAAATCCAGCTTGACTGGGACTGAAAGAGCATATGATCAAACCAGACTCTCTGAATGTGGCTGCCAATGGGGGCAAACCAAGAAGCCATCAACAATGACACCAGGACCTCTCTCTTCTGCATGTATTATCTTTTTGGGAACCTAGTCTTTTTGGATGCACACCTTCCTAGGACAGGATGGAGGGGGGTGGGCCTTGGACTTCCAACAGGGCAGGGCACCATGCCCTCTTTTAAGGAAGAAGGGGGAGGGAGGAGTGGTGGGGGGTAGCGGGAGGGAACTGGGAGAAGGGTAAGAAATGTAAATTTTTTTGAATGGAAAAAAATAAAAATGAAAAAAATAAAATAAAAAAAGAAAATACTGTTATTATGCAATTTTTAAAATGGTATATAAGAATAAAGACAAAGTCAAGTATTTGGACTAGACATCCTTGTTGAAAATAAAAGCTACATTAAAATCATACTAATTCCTAACAATTTTAGTTTGCTTCTCTTCATATCAGGCACTTTGAGACAGTCATCTGAAAATGCCTGTCTGTGTTAGGCACTAAGACATTCTTTTTTTTTTTCCAAGGCTCATTTGTATTATTTTGTTGATTGATTGTTTTTTGTTTTTTTGTTTGTTTGTTTTTGAGACAGGGTTTGTCTGTGTAGTCCTGTCTGTCCTAGAACTCATTCTCACTCTGTAGACCATGCTGGCCTCAAACTCACAGAGATCCATCTGCCTCTGCCTTCCGAGTGCAGGGACTAAAGTCGTGCAACCACACCCAGCTGAAGTGGCTCAGCTGGCTCATATGATGGCTCCTTTTTAGTTTGATTTTGCTTTCTTTTGGTTTGGTTTTTCAAGACAAGGTTTCTCTGTGTAGCACTCCCTCACCACTTCTTTAGACCAGCCTAGTCTCTGAACTAAGAGATCCGACCTGCCTCTGCCTCTCAAGTGCTGGGATTAAAGGCTTAAACCACCCCCTGTCTGGCTTGTACTATTTTTAACTATGTGCCTATGTGTGCAATCTGTGTGTGCCAAGACTTTCAAACTCACTTCTGTGAACTCTAAACTACAGGACTGCAGCAAGCTACTTTTCTTAATGTTTAAAGTTGGTGATAATTTTTTCCATCCAATTTAAAGGAATCATATGAAGATTCACTTATCCAATAGTGCAGTCTTTGACACGTGTGTCTTAGAGATTATCCCCACTCTGTGAATTAAGTTGTAGTCACACTTATAAGTGTTAGACTCCCAAATAAGGTAACTTCCCCATAACTGAAAAGTTTTTTTTTTTTTAATTTTGGAAGCCTTTATTAATACTTTCCATGTTAGATGTGTACCTCTACTTGGACTTTCATATAGTTTGCCAGAAGTTTGTGTACTTGCCTATGATCTCTATAAAACTGAGTCTTATACAATTGAACTGAAGGTAGTCTAGTCTATTATGTAAAGCCAACTGGTAGAAGATATTTAGTTGACAGTAAGCATTCAAAAGCCATCAAGATCATATTAACAGAAAAATACTTGAAAGGCTAACGTTCAATGACACAGTCATGCTCCCATTAAATCTTTACTGTTTCTCCCCACACTCCACCAAAAATGTTACTCATTGTTTTCCCAATGCCTCTTTCTAAAATATCAAATACAGAGGATTTTAAGTCAACTTCATAAGTAGCTATGTTATCCTATATATGAGGTCTACTAATACTAAAGATTAATATGCAAAATAACCATCAAATTGTGGCTCATGAATTCTAAGAAAAAAATATCTTAGTAATACAGTCTATTGCGATTTCTAACAAAATACTGTGGAATTAAACGCTCTTGAAACGCATAAACTGAGGCAGACCCTTAGATTTTCATGCTCACTCCTCTTAATTTCTCTTGTGAAGCAGGAGGATATTCATTTCTTATTAAGCTCTATAGAACTCACTGTGAGTTGAGCACAGTCTGTTGGATATTATCAACATTTATCTCATGATTTATAGTAGGCAGAAACAATCAGAATATGAGGTGATTTGAGCAGTGGGAATCCTTTCAATAGCAAATATATAGGAAGACAGACAAACAGTCAGCCAGACAGAAGTATAGAAAACATAAGGAACAAACTTATCCCATTTTTCATAAATCATGAATAGAACTCATTAGACACAGTCTAAACAAGTGCCCCATCTTTAAATTCGTTCCTTTTAAATGAACCCTTATTTTACAGGTTATATTGGACGATGTCACACTCATAGACAGAAAATGTCAAATGAAGTTCAAAAGGCCATTTGAAAATAGCCTCAAAAGTCATAATTCTAATTCAATTTAATTAGAAAATTTTCAAAATAGACAAATCCCTAAATGATAGGGAGAGATTCTTCCTGGAATTATTTTGATAAAAATAAAGATTTAGGTAGGCATGTATTCCCTATTTATCCTTAACATTGGGAAAAGGAGATAGGCTTAAACTGAATCATTCCTGGAATGACTCACTGCTATTTTATTGCCAACAGAAGCTGAATATGTTTTCTGTTATTTGCATCCAAACGTCCTTGCTACACATCTTACATTGAATCTTACTAGAAACAGTATTGTAATCAACTACTTGAACAATGCAGTTATTCAATTTATTTAAATGACTTGAAGAATAAATCATTCACTTATGTTTTGAAAAATACTAAGTAGTAGCAATGATAACTGTTCATTTGAAATATTTTCCCCTTCAATATTTTTCTGCTGTTAAAAAGATAGGGTCTTACTCTGTTGATTAGGCAATCTGGAAGTCATGGTATAGCCTTAAATTCAAAGCAGTTCTCAAAGCTCAACCCCCTGTATGATGAAATTACAAGTATGAGCCATCCATCATGTCAGACAGCTACTTTATTTTTTATAAACTGAATCAGAGACACAGTTTAAACATAATAAAATATACTCATGGTATTTTAAAAAATCAGTGAGCTTTAACAGATACAAGCAATCCTTAAGATTTTGTGGAATTTGGTCATTACATCTAGAAAGTCCCATGTTGCACTTCTTGTTCAATCTCTGTGTTGTACCCAAAGGCTACTACACTACTGTAATCGTTTTTAACACTACAGGCTACTTTTTAATCAAAGGAAAAAAAATTCAGTGTTTATTGTTCCGTCTGGATTCCTTCAAGGAATATAATGTAGTTGAAATCCATACACATAGTTTCATGTATCTATATTTGTAAGAAGTGTTTTGTTGTATATAAATGCCATAATGAGCTTATAATTCACTTGTTGTTGAACAATTGGTTGTTTGGTGTTTGTTCTTCTCTACTATAATGAGAGCTCTTATACAAATGTATGACAGTGTTTTGATTAATCTGTTTCTACTTTTCTTAGGTAAATTTCAAAGAATGGAATGCTGATTAATATTAGTAGTACTTGTCAACTTTATAAGGTAATGACAAAATACCTTCAAACTTGACAATTATATTAATCAGGCTATATTTCTCAAGACTCAGTTTAGTTGATTTCTTCTTCATTATCAATTACTGGAAAGTTATCAATATTACTGGTCATGTAGTGACTCTTTATCTTCTATACAATACATAATTATTGTAATTATTGAACACTGACAAATATTGTCTCCTGATCTATCTGATCAAGTCCTGTATTTTACAATGTTTGTCTTATCATTATTCAGATATTATAATTTATATATTCTATCAAAGAGTTATTAGTTGTATATAAAATGAACATCTACAGTCATTGATGTATGTCTTATATTTTCTTCTCTTAAAAATATTAATCATAGAAAGATAGACAAATAGATGAAAAATTGTTTAAAAATATTCATTAAGTTACCATTTCACAAATTTCTGTTCTTTGCTTATTTCCATTCAAGAAATAATTCATTAACCACATGCCAGTAAGTTCATTCTATAATTTAACGCTCTTAGCTTACTTTGGTAAATTTTAGTAAGAAAAATAAATGGTTTCTATAATGTAAAGAATGTTATATGAATACGGTTATACAAATTATCCAGCAAAGATTGTAGAAAAGACTTCCAATCTTACATTGAATAATTTGCACATCTGTTTCAAAGTTCAGTTGACTAAGGTATATGTTAGTTGATCAGTGGATTTGATTATCCAATTGTTTTTTTCTGTCATTATTAGCAAAATATTTTCTTTCATGCCTTGTTCTGAAAAATATTGAAATAGGATAATATGAATCCTTAAATGTTGAAATTTGTTTTAGAACTTATTTTGACACTATAGCTTGTTTGTGCTTTCATGTAAATTTTAGAAAGTCTTGGACAATTTCTCCCAAAACACTATTCTACACTTATTATTTGCATTTAAAATTTATAATCAATTTAGAGAAACTTGACTTTTTAATATTTTTACTATTATAAACCATAGTAATGTTATATTTTGTACTTAAATATTTTATTTAAAATCTCTTAGAGTCAGTATTCAGGTCTTTCACTATTTCAAAGTTTTTGTTCAATTTATCTGTATTCATTTCATGGTTTTCCCATACTGGTATGAATCATTTCTTTTTCATTATTTCAACTGTGCTAAAATATAAAAATAAAACTAAGATTTCCACATTTGCATTTATTGTAAAAAGTATGTGAAACTCACTTATTATTTTTAGTTGTTTGGGGGGATTATTTAAAATTTCTGCATACATATTCATGTATGCAATGCAACATTGGTTTCCAATTTTCCTTTCTGACCCCTGTGTTTTCTATTTAACTTATTTCCATTAGACATCAAGTGCAACATAAAAAGAGTTGTAAAGATTGACTAGCCATGTTTTTCCATAAATTTTTGAACTCTACGGGAAAGGCCCAAAGTTTTCACCACTTATTTTGATGCTACCTCTGAGTTTTATATAAATATTCTTCTTCATTTTTTTTTGGAAATGTGCTTGTATTACTAGTTTCCCAAGACTGTGCATCAAGATTATTGAATTTTTAGTCTTTATTTGATGTCAATTGATATCGGCTTTAAAATGTTAAGTAAAAATTTCATAGAGACAAGAAGAAAATTATCTTTATTATTTGCCTGTCAAATTATAATAGTTTATTTTACTCTTATAGAGATTCCAAAATCTTTTGCATATAAATGGAAATTCACTGATAATTAAAAGCTTCAGATTTTGTATAATCACCAAATTAGAATAAGAAAATCAGAATACTGAAATAATAGATGTAGTTTAATTAGAATATTAATGACTCTTAAATAACCAAAATTCTCAGTACTTAATTAATATCACTAATGGTCATTCTTTTATTCATTGATTGAGTCAAGAAAAATTTACCAACTAATTATAAAATTCAGAAGCAAATTATTGTGTGCATATGAACACACACAAACACTCAGATGGACAGATACACACAGAGAGAGAAAATACTTATGTGATTACAACAAAATGATAGCTACTGTTGTCACTAAGTGATATGACCCAAAATAACTGTTTTTCTTACCTAAATAACTGTATTTTCTGGTCCGAAAATGAACATCAAAATAATCACTCATTTTTGATAGCATGAAGAAGTTACTTTTCCTTAATTTAAGTAATGCAGAAAAATATATTAGGCTCTAAATCATATAGCACATCACCGATAGTGGGGTTCATATCATACATACTGTTAAGTTGCCATGTACAGTTGCAAAGGTTCTGGAGCTGCTCCTTTAATGTCATCGGGCACAGCATGCATCACGTTTATGCTACATAGATACCAGTTTCTCTCTCACATGTATTATTAAAAGTAGAAGTGTATTAAAATTTCAGTATTTTACACAGAATTAAGGAATATATGTTTATAATGCCCAACAACATTTCTGTTGCCTACTTTTAGCCAATTATACACAATTTTATATATTTGTAAATATTGGTAAATATTTGAAATTTGAAAGAGATTTGCAGTAAAAACAACTCATAAGGACTGTTTCCTGCATCTGACTATTTAGATTGATTGTTTCTAATTCTTAGAGGCTTGGTCATTGTTTCAGTGCATTGGAAGTAATAATGGCATTAGAAATGTCAAGAATGTTTCACAACCCTTCATTCTTTCAACAAGGAATTAATTATTTTTCAGGAAATATTCTCAGTGTTGCAGATGCACTACTGAGAACCATAACCAAGACCCATGTTTCCATAGAGTTTCTATTTGATTGGGAATAGAGTCATGAAATACACAAAAGAATCAATTGCAATTCATGCCAATTGCTAAGAAGGAAAAAAATAGGTACTTGAAATTACTATCCTTTCTAGATGGTTTGATAAATATAGGCCTGAGTGATGGCATTTAAGAAAAATAATGAAAAGAAAATTTAGGCATGGAAAACCTGCTGGAACATTCTAGGGGAAAGGAGCACCAAGTGTATCAGTGTTAAGGTGAAAAGAGGTCAATGTGTTAAGACACAGAGACAAGGCTGGTGAGTCTGAAACCTCATACATAATGAGTATCCAATGGGGAAAGTACTAAAGGAGACAGACAGGGGTAGAATCCAAACAATTCTCAAAGCTACTATAGTTTGTGGCAGAGTTTCCTGGCAGATCACATACTTTCCTTGAAAATTCTTCACAGAATTGATCCCTATCAATCCCTCTTAATGTAAACTCTTCTTAATATTCATTTGGAAATTACTAATATAATAGTACAAAGAGATGACAGATGATTGTAATCACTCTTAGAATGAGTACTTACGTACTCTAATGTGGCTTAGATTTAAAGCACAAGCAACACTTGAAATTCTGGGTGTTTGTGTTGTTTCCCACTGCTCTTAGTTATGTTCTGTGTTACATATCATATACCAATACCTGAATGTGATTTGTTGAATCCCTTCACTATCATTTGATCATCACATACAGATGATTTTAATAATAGTTAAAGGTCAATCATAATGAGAAATTGTCGTGGTACCATATTGTAAAAGGGCTTTAAAGTGCTGGAAGCACGGAAGTGAGAGGAGAATTAAGAACTGAGAGTCAATCAGAAGATACCCACCTGGAAAGTGCATTTAGCAAAATGGGAGTCAGTGTACTTTCCACTTCCCATTGTAAAGAAATGGTTCAGGCTATTACAACTTTTATTACTTTCTTGCAGTCCTTATAGCAGATTGACAATAAATTTCACCACAAAAGAAGTGAAATTTATTTATCTTCATAGCTGTGGAGATCAGAAGACAAAAAAGGGTCTAAATAAATTATATAAAGTTTTAGAAGGGATACAGTTTTGAATCTTCAAATAAAGTATTCTTGTTTCTTCCAGTTTCAAGAGCACAACCAAATTCCTTAACTCTAAGACTATTTTTTCATCCCCCAAGCTATCAATATTGTGCAGTGTTTCCTACGTTGCCATCTCTCTGGTCTGCTTTCTTCTGTCTCAATTTTCCACTTGTAAGTACTAGTGTCATTCCAGTAAGCCCACATGGATAGCACAGGATCGCTTGTTCTTCTCAAGGTTATCAGCAACTTTAACTGAAGTACCAACTTCATTGTCCCTTGCTGTGCAATCAAAACATTCACTCTCAGGTACTAGGATGGAGAGATCTTTGTGAAGATATCATTCTACATATAGCACCACACTACCTGGATAGCTATGAAATTCTTACCACACAGGAGGAAATTTTTATTAAGTATTTTTAATACAGCCTTCTTTCATTTTAAATTGTTATAGCAGTTCCCTCTCCCTCCCCACCTCCAGCTCCAACCTTCCCTCCAACCCACTACTCCCCTCATTCATTCCCTAGAAAGGGTAAGGCTACCTGTGTGGAGTCAACAAAGTCTGACACTTCACTTCAAGGCAAGGCCAAGGCCTTCCCCCTTATATCTATGCTTAGCAAGGTATCCCTCCGAAAAGAATGTGCTCCTAGATGCTAGTTCAAGAACTAGGGATAAATCCTGATCCCATTGCCAGTAGCCCCACAGACTTCCCAAGGTTCACAAGTTTCCCCCGTATTCAGTGGGACTAGTTTGTTTCTATGAATGTTCCCCTGTTATCAGTTCAGGGTCAATGTGCTCTCATTAGCTCAGGTCAGTTTTTTCTGTGGGTATCACCATCATGGTCTTGACCCCTTTTTTCATATTATTGCTCCTCCCTCTCTTGGGGTAGTCTCTGGTAGCTCAACATAGTGCTTCCCTGTAGATTTCTGCATCTACTTCCATCAGTTACTGGTTGAAAGGTTCTATGGTGACAATTAAGGTAGTAATCAATCTGATTATAGGGGAAAGAGTCTTTTCCACTGTTGCTTCAGATCTTTGTGGAGATATTATTCTTCATATAGCACCACACTACCTGGATAGTTATGAAATTCATACCACACAGGGGGACTTTTTAAGTTGTTAGATTATAAACGTAACGTTATGTATTTGCAGTAGCAGGTTCTCCTCTGGAGTCCATGACCTAATTAAGAATAGGTATATAGCTAGGATTGTAGTACCAAGAATAAATGTCTTACAACTGACAGGCCCTTAAGTACAATTACATGACTGTTGCTTACTCCCAACATATAATCACCACTATTGTACCACTGAGTATATCTTTTCACACTGGTAGTTGTTGTGGTTAGTAGGCCTACACATCTTGGAAAGACTAATAATTCTTCTCCTTTTTTTTTTTTGGAAGCTTGCTTTGATACGATGAAAGCTTATTCTCAGAGAAGAAAATTCTAAGGTGAGCAAAACTTCATTGAAGAAAAAAATTACTAATGCAATTTTATAACTGATTTTATAAAAATTGAATCATTGTTTTCTTTCATAATTACTGCAAAGAATATAGGTCATTCCAGGTGACTAAAACCCAGAGACGGAAACAGTCACAGAGGTGAGATCAGTCATGACTTCCTGAGAAAGAATTAGAGATCATCCATTAGCACAGGTGAATGCATAATTTTCTACCACACAGTGGTTAGTTTAATGTTTAAGTTTGTAAAAGGGTAAACAGCTTGAGCCAGGAGATGCCTTTTCAAAGAACATTCCACTGAAATAGAGAGAATATCATTATAATATATTTCTGATACATTATTATTTATTTTTATTATTACCACATCCACATACGTATACCAAAATTGGACCTAATATTATGTATATGTACAATGTAATCAGATTAATCCATTAAATCATAAATTTTTGGGACAAAGGATGACATCATTTAATTTTATGAAGCTTAACCATGAAATCAAAGTACTAAGAAAGATAATTGACTTTAATATATGAGTCAGTTTGCCTTAATAATGCTTCAGTTGAAAAGTATAAAAACAATGTATTCTGAAGGCGATGTATTTCTTTAAAATCTATTTCTCTAATAAGGACATTTCAACAAATACCTGAAAAATTGGAAGGGACTAGAGTACCATATTCTTAGCATTGCCTTTAAGTTGGCTTCATAATACACTGCTCTCTTTTGGACTCTTTTTCCTATTATCCCTGTGCTGATGTAGGTTTGAATCTAGATATGAAAACCTCAAAAACTGCACTCAGCCCTGCTGGATTAGCCCTAGATAAGACAGAAATATGGGCAAAAGAATGAATATCCAATGTTAATATTTGACACTGGTTGGAAATATAAATAATAAATAGAACAATAAAAAGTAGAAAAAGAACATTAAACCACAGCTAATGCCTCAGGGTTTTTTTATTATTTCATATTGAGTATTAAATTAATATCTGTGGCACCTTATAAATATTTATATACTTATAAATTATATAAGTATAATTTATATACTTAGTGTATATAAATATAAAATTACAAAAACAGTGACACACATTAATCATAATAGTTAAAATAAACATCTATATCCAGTTTAAAATAAAGGCTCTAAAATTATATTCATAGATAAAATAGAGTGTGATATAATACTTTCATACTGTATCTATATCACACTACAAATTATGTCTGTTATTCAGGTATATATAATTTTGTAAAAAATAAAGCTATCAATTAGATAGTGAAATTTTTACCAATTCTGCCTCAAACAACTTGATTTGATAACTCTTAGAATCTCATAGTCAACTATTAAAATACAGATACTTAAACTGTCTTTTTTAAGAATTAGTTTCTTAAATAGATAAAATGCTGGCAATCAGCTGAAAACAAAGCAAATCTATCTATCTATCTATCTATCTATCTATCTATCTATCTATCTATCTATCTATCTATCTGTATGTATGTATACACACACACACACACACGATATAGAGTATCACATCATCTCTGCTCCTCATTTGGGGTTTAAAATTCCTGGCTGAATTTCTTTCCTAACCCATTACTACCAAAAAAAGTGTTCTAATTAATCTCTTTAAATCTCATACTATTTTTGGTTTGTTTCAAGAAAAGGTTTCTCTGTAGCTTTGGTGTCTGTCCTGGAGCTAGATCTTGCAGGCCAGGCTAGCCTTGAACTCCCAGAAATCCTTCTGCCTCTGCCTCCTGAGTACTGGGATTAAAGGTGTGCACCACCACTTGCCATCTTCTCTAAATCTCATACATTTTATGAATAAAGTTGGAGTGATATAAAATGAAGATGTTGGCAAAGATTAGAAAAGATAATAAGTATAAAGTCCTGAAAATGTCTTCCACCCAGTGTTTAAGAAATGAAATTATTTTGTGTTTCTGGGGTTACATAACAAAACAACTTCAGTTCAATACTTTACCGCACTGAGAAAACCCACCAATAACTCTTCCAACATCTGTACCTACACTCTGTTCATCTGTGTACTTCTGGTGTCACATTCCTAGGCTTGGGCTGGATTGACCCTTCCTGGAATCTTGTTTGAATGACTCTCAGTGCTACTGTGTCCCCCTAGCTAGGTCTGTAAATTAACCTTCCTCTATTGCCTAACAGTTTCCCTTCATGTGACTTAAGCTTCCCCCAATATGTCTAAAGAGAGAGAATCTCAATGCGTTCAGAAATTAAAGGACTCTTCAGGCATCTTCCCTGAGGTTTATGAGCTAGTTAACTTCATATTCAATTCATTAAAGTCTTAACATGAGGGCAGCTTAAGACTGTAAGGAATAATTCATATTTCTAATGGAGGGGTGTGGTAATTTATACCTCTTTTAATATAGCTTAATACACCCCTTGATCACATTATTTAAATCCTTCTCAGAAACAGAAATAAACACAGCATATGTCATTGACTAGGACTGGTATTCTGTCTTCCAGCTCTTAAGGCTGAAAGGCAAATGAGTTTAGAAGAGCATACTTCCACTCAAACCCAAAGAAGAATACCATGTTTCTGCCCTTTCCAAAGACTGGACTTTACAGAAATCTTCAGTACTTTTTGTTGTATAGAAGCATCATCCCATCTATCTTTTTCCTAACATAGCTATTATTTCCATACACATTCATTGTCTTAAAGACAAACTAATTCTTTAGTTCTCTTGAAATCTTTATGTGCCATTCTCTAAATGTGTTCCTGGGTGTTTTTAAGACAGTTCTAACTTCAGGAAAGTATTCTATTGGTAATCTTGCCTAATGTCCTCAAGAATAATTGTAGAATATTCTTCTGATGATATATCCTGGGATGAGGATGACACAGGCTATAATATCTCATGTTTTGTTCCAAAATACTTACTTCCAATCAACATTTTAGCTCAGTGATTTATATAAGTCAAGGGTTTAAGCTCTTAACAGATTTCTTTATTCACTTTATTTCATCTGTAATATATATAGAATATTTACAGAGAAGAACTTGTTCAGCTAAGGAATCTCTTTCTTATTCAGGACACTCACTGTTTTGCCATTAATCAAGGCTTCCATTGTCTCTGCTACACATAGTTAGGTAATAAATTAAATTAAAACAAGTTGTGGGCATGAATGTTTTCTCTTTCAGAATTCAGATGCAGTAGTAACCAGTCACCAGAAAATCTATATTTTTATAACAGAGAATACAGTGCACAGGGAGAAAATAGAGTTAGGGTCATACAACAGCCATGGCAGTTAAAGTAAGAGGAAATGAGAGACACTGGTTCATGTCAATTATGAGACCTGACTTGGCATTTCTAACATATTCCTCCTGCTTTGAGGCAGGAAATGTCCCTTAACTAGGGCCAATTTTTTCACTGACAGTGTTTTTCTTAGATTCTTCATTTCAAATTCTGAATCATGTTTAAAATAAGTTCCTCAGCATTCTTTCATATCTTTATTTTATCTGAAACTTTCACTAAGATTGATACAATACCTTTAAATTTGTATGAATTTTATATTCATAAGTGTCAGGTACACTCTATTTGCCAAACTCAATTCTACAGAAGTTTCTCTTGATTCAGTTTTCTCTTTGTTTTTAGCTGAGTCACAGTGTTGTGAGATGACATGCTTAAGTGACTCAGAAGCCTTTTTTGCTTTATGGAAAGTCTATGAATCTATGCATAGAGATTGCCAAAATCTTTAATATCTATCATCTAACTATCATATCTATCTTATCTATCTATCTGTCTGTCTATCTATCTATTATTTTTTATTGTTTTTATTGAGCTATATCTCTTTCTTCACTCCCTTCCCTTCTTACCCATCTTAGCTTACAGAACTTACTTACTTACTTTGAATTTTTTTGTTTTGCTGTTGACTCACACAATCATAGATTACACCTTATATTTCAGGAATTATTTTGGCAAAATTGATACAATCCTGAGATTCTACCCCAGAATCTGGCTAGTTTCTTTATATTTTGGTCAATACTACATAGCTCTTTCTGTTTATTATAAGATGACAAAATAATCCAGTTGGGATTTCTAATATTCTGCCTCAAAACAGATCTAATCTTATTAAAATACATTTTTCAATCATCCAGACAGTCACATGGAACTTTTTCATTCAGTGTATAACTGTTTCACTATGTACAGAGCATAGAAATATAAAGTAATTATATATCTAACATTCTATAAAATTTTGAGATGAGAACATGATTAGATTTCTACTAACCTACGTGCCAAACTTAGGAAATAAAAGCATCTTAGGAAAGGTTGTTCTCCATTCCTACAGATTGATCATGAAATCTAGGGCAATATTCTGCAAATTAAAATAGACGTTTTAAAGGTTTGGTTGTACTGAATAAATAAGGTACTTAGTAATATTTTTCTAAAATCTGAAATTATAATTCCATAAGTGTATAATAATGTAAATAGTTAATTTGTTTCTGAATTCCTAGAGATTTAAAAGTACTGTCTCTAATGTATATACAAGATAGCACAATATTCTTTCATCATAAAATTATAGGAAGATGATATTTGACATCAGAGGATTGCATACCTACTTCTAGGAACTTTTCCTTGCAAATTATGAGATAGTCATTATTAATTTTAACTATGCTTACCGGTGATAAAACTAAAACACCATTGTCATGGTTTCATTTTCCTTACTGTGACAAAATGTTCTGTTAAAAAGCAACTTGGGGAGAAAAGATTTTTTTTTCAGTTTTCAATTACAGGTTACAGTCAACTGAAGAGATGTCATAAACAGCAGCTGAAGACACCTAGACACATTGTATCCCACAGTACAGTGCAGAGAGAAATGAACCCATGTACACATGCCCACTTGTTTGCTTGCTGAGTTTTCCACTTTCATGTAATTCAGGACAGTTGCCTAGGAAATGGTGCCACCCACAAAGACTGTGCTAGATTTTCCTGCTTCAGTTTACATAATTAAGACAATCCCCCACAGACATGCCCATTCTTGCCTACCAAACAAACATAGACACCACAGTTTAAGGTTTAATTTACCTGGTGATTCTAAATAATGTCAAAGTGACCATTAAAGGTACCCATCAAAGCAAGAAATTTAAGGCATATTAATGGCTACTCAGATATTAAATGGCAAAACCAAGATTTCAGCACAAATAATTAGGTACACAGCTCATAACTGAAACAAATTTACTTAATAAAATGTGACAGTAACCATTTTGAAACTTTCTTTTGAACTTTATGGCTGTAGTAGTTTGAATGTAATTGACGCTGACAAGCTCATAAGAGTAGCTGGAATTTCTTTGTACCACCAACCAACTCACAAAGACATGGAAACTTATTATTAATTTTTAATGCTAGGCCTTAACTTAGGCTTGTCCTACAAGCTTCTTTAACTTAATTGAACCTGTTCACTTATGTTTTACCTTTAAGCTTTTGACCTTTCTTTCATTCTGTATGTCCTTCTCTCCTGTTTCTTCCTTGTCTGTCTGTTTGGTCTCCGAAATCTCTTCTTTCTTCCCCTCAGGAGGTAGGGGCATAGGCAAGCCCCTTGACTGCTGGATTCAGTTCCCCACCCATGCCTTATATAACCAATGATAATAAAACATATTCAGGGGCTGAGAGATGGCTCAGAGGTTAAGAGCACTGACTGTTCTTCCAGAGGTTCTGAGTTCAATTTTCAGCAACCACGTGGTGGCACACAACCATCTGAAATATGATCTGGTGCCCTCTTCAGGCCTTCAGGGATACACATAGGCAGATGCTGTATACATAATTAATAAATAAAACTTTAAAAAAATAAATAAAACATATTCACGTCAGACAGAATGAAATTCCACATTATTCCCCAGCTTAACTCCCTCCTCCTACTTACTCTCCCTTTCTGGAAGTCCTACCTATAACTTTTTCCTTGCTATTGTCTGTTCAGCTTTTTATTATGCCAATCAGGGGCCATGGTAGGCAAGATAAAACAGCAACCCATCTTTACATAATTAAACAAATGCAACACATCTTTGCATAGTTAAACAAATAATCCACAACATATAGGGAGGACCAATATTAGAAAGTGTGGCTTTGTTGGAATAGGTATGGCCGTGTTGGAAGAAGTGTGTCACTGTGGAAATGGGCTTTGAGGTCTCATATATACTTAAGCCAAGCCCAGTATCTCAGCTTATTTCCTGTTGCCTGTAGACCAATATGTATTAATTCTTACCTCATTCTCCAGCACCATATATGCCTGCATTCTTTCATGTTTGTCATTATGATAAAACTGAAACCATAAGCCATCAAATTAAATATATTCCTTTATAAGAGCTGTGGTGGATATGATTTCTTTTCATAGCAGTAGAAATGCTAAGTAAGACAATGACTATAGGAACTATAGAAAGAAAACACCAGTGCCTCCTACTTTGTGTATTTCCCATGCCTGTGCTTTGACAAAAAAATAACGTTACATGTCTTTTCTGCTAGATTCATGTAGCATCAACATAAGAAAAAGTGGCTTGTGAAATTTGTCCCCAATATTAACTCTAGGAGGAAACTGTATGTTGTTTTGGGGTTATGAATAACTTTTGAGCTCTTCATCCAGTAGTCAGCATGTAATGGATTATATGCCACAAGAAAAGAAAGGAAGTTGATGCCAGGCCCTTATTGCTGAGGTTCCCAGAACCCCGCCTTCCTGACAATATGATTTACCATAGTAGTGTTGGAGGAATATTTTTTTCACCCCTGTGTTACCACTTCCATTGGATAAAAGGACACTTGTGAACAGCATAGCTACAGTAGTCACCACATTTTCCTGATTATCAGAGTTTCTCCACCCTTCATGATACCTGGGATGGATGATGAATGGGTTTCTTTAATTCTGCCTTGGTGCAAATGGTATCCAAAGCTATTCAGTAATAATAGAAGCTGTGAGCACTGTGATGCAAAGACAAAACCAATGTTATCCTTGCATAGGTAACCAATACCACAAAAATGTCCAAGAAAGACAATTCACTAAGAATAACTTTTCAAAAGTTATTTAGATGTTGGCTAGACCAAAACTCAAATCTCAATGTAGAATTACAATAAATATGAAAAAGAGTAAGTTAATGGGAAAAAAGTAGAAAAATAAATTAAATATTTGAAAAGGAAAAAAAGTAAAAGACTGTACACTAAAAATCAAGTTATAAGTACAAGGTTTCAAGAGTATAGAAAATGTATTATTGTGGTCCAAGACTACCCGGGGTTTGAAGTTAAGATAAAATTTATACAGATAAAATATTTTAATTGTCTTCAACATTACTGGAAATTTGCATGGTATACAAAGGTATAACTTTTAAATAAAAATATATGAAAACAGATGCTAATCATTCTATTTCAAGAGCAAAATAATAGAAAAATCCAAATATTATTGAATATATATCTATTTAAAATAAGTAACATAACAGTTTTTAAAAAGAACATTTCAGGAATAATTATATTTTACAATCGTTTGAAAGAATGTTTTAAAATTGAAATCTCATTAACTATATAAATTTTGAAATAGACTAAAAAGTCATGAGATGTAATTTTATTTGTATTTTATTTATTATATTGTTATTAAATTTTATTAAAATTCACTATTACTTATGGATTTTCTTCTTATTTATACTAGTTCACTGATTGTTATGAAGCAATATTTTCATATACATCCTTTAAAATGAAATGTTTCTTATCTGTAACAGTGTGTATGATCTTAAAAATGTGAGAACCATAAAGACGATATGAAGCATGGATAGGTAGGAGAAAAATATCACAACAGGGAGATGTCAAGAGACTATGTCATTTAAAACTATCATAAAGCATGGTAAGGTAATGGGGGAAAGAAACAGAAGTTTTCTTAAAGTCTTGGAAACGGTGGTTTTAAACATAGTATTTATACCATATTTGTTCATTTTCCATGGATCGAGCACTAAGCTCTAATGAATTCTAAGTATGATCTGTGATTTTCTTCAAAGGTGCGAAAGTAAACAGCATTATTTTTTGGGCAAGATACTGGGATATCTCATTTCAGGCATCCAAGAATGACAACTCAAGTTTATTTTGGATTAAGGTTCATTATTTTTTACAAAATAGTAATACTCGAGTGCAAATATTTATGCAATGCTAAGGTTATATCATCATAATTCTCTATGCAGTAGGGGAAAAAAGTGAAAAAAAAACAGATCTTTGATAGACATAAGAACTACAAAATATAGAATAGATAATTACAGGAAAACTGCAAGCCAACTGAAGGAAAATGGTTAGGTGAGAAGTAGGTTATTTTAGCCATCTGCATCTACATGCAGTTAATAAGAAAACAGGATGATCTGGAACACATTAAAAGGAGTAAATATTAGTAAGTCTTTAATACTCAGAAAACTCAGCTTTAAGCATTTTTAAAAGGCAAAGCAAAAATGCATCTAAGATTTCAAATTCAAATGTATATTTATACATGAGCTTATACTTGTTGTCTTGTTATCTTTTAAAGAATGAGATCTTAAATTTCAAAATCCACAGAAACCCAGATAGAGAAAGATATAGGAATAAAATTTTAATTAATACCATACAATAGACAGTCTATATTCCAAATATCTTCTTAGTCTTTACAGTAATAATTTTATGATCATAATAGTATTGTTGTTCTGAAGTGTATTATTATTCTGAAACAGATTAATATGAGATCAAAATTATTAAAAAGACAATAGTCACATAATATTTGAAATCAATAAAAAAGAATACCTGTCAGATTCAAAAATTTTTCATGCTGTGTGTGCTGTGTGTTTGCAATTACTGTAAAATCTATATAGGTGTGTTACAATTAATACTGACTTGGAGACAGCGCCAAATACAGAACTAAACATATATAAAGCATATGGTCTTAATTTCATTAAGGAATAGTCTCCTTGGAAACATCACTTATTCCAAAGTTTAAAAAAATGCATTCAAACTGTGTACGTGGCATATTTTTGTAACACTGGGCCTTGGAAGGTGAGATTGGAGGACTGGGTTGAAAGACAGCTGGAGCTTAAAGTATTACTGAAATTTGTAGTAAAATTTTGTAGCAAAACAGTAATAAAGATTTTAAGAATATTTTAAGTATACTGAAGCCAAAATAATAAAGCTTTGCTTGGCACAAGGGGAGCATATTAAACATTACTATAGTAGTAATCTGTTAAAACATGAAATATATTCAATATGTCTGCTTATTAGGATATCAAATCTCTTATAACCTTGAAGTATTAGAAACCATATATTTATAACACAATGATACAAAGAAAAATGATTAAAAATGTTTGTCAACACTTCTGCCAAAACTGCTATTAGGTAATCTAAAAGACTATGTAAAAGATGAGAAATATTTCTTTGTAAACTATCTAATGAAATAAATGGAGAAAACAAATTTGATGTATCATGATTTGATAGCACTTACTAAATTGATAGGTCATGTCATTGAGACTCAACGATTTCTGAAACACCCTATAAAATGAAATATCAGATATTAGGTCAGCATGGTCTTCCAGTATCTGCTTCCTCAATGACAAGACTGGAAATGACCAGCTTGGTCCTCTGGAAACCTGGGGAATTTAGCATGTGGGTAGAAAAAGGTCAAGCTGGTCAGCTAAAGGCTGTCACACAAAGAGGAAGAGACCTGGTCAGTAACCTCATCAACTTAGACCTTGATACCCAATATGCATGAGAACAACAGAAACACCTGGGTTAAAGTCCAGAATCTGATAGTGTCCCAGTACCTCCATGTCCTAAGCACAGGACAGATGATGTTTCTCTCTTAAAGCCAAAAGTGGGGAGGGGAGCTGTTAGAAATGAACAGGAAAGACACTTCTTCACATGAAAAAGTGTCACCACAATTGGGAACAGGAATGTGAGAACACTAAACAAGGTCAGGGGAACTGGCTTGTTCATGTATGAGCTCAGTCACTTCAGGTGGGATGTCATTGGATTGGCACAAACACATTGGATAGGAAAACAAGAACTTGTAGTAAATGGGTGCAAGATTATGAACTTAGGTTGAAAGAGAAAACACACAGCAGGTGTAGCTTTATTCCTATCCAGGTGGCCCAAAAACACACTTGTAAATGACCGAAATATATCAGCCGGATTTCAGACAATGACATATCCAGTAACTATCACCACAGGTGTATGCACTAACAGTGGAAGCAGAAGATGGTGTCATCATCAGTTTCTACATATAGCTACAGAGTGAGTCCAGCAGGGTACATAAGAAGGGCATACTAATCATTATGAGTGACTTCAAAACAAGAGAAGAATCCGTCAAAAGAATGGACTGTAGTGTCACGGGAACATATGGATTCAGACAAAGGAACCAGAGAGGGGAACAACTGCTTGACCTTTGCTATGGAAATTATTTGTACATATCTAACACAAGGTATCCATCCAAAGAGAATGAGTTCCCAAAATAGCAGTACAAGCAGTAGGTATAGATCCTGTTGCTTCTGCCAGTGTCCCCACAGTGTGCTCAGTCATACAACTGTCATCCCAAGTCAGAGGGTCTAGTTTGGTCCAATTCTGGTTCTTTCCCTGTCCCACTGGAGGTGGTGAGCTCCCATTAGCTCAGGTAAACTGTTTCATTGGGTGTCCCTTGAAGACAGATAGGCGGTGTGCAAATCAATGACTTGTGTTTTGCAGACAGTAGAGTACTACTTGCTGAAAGTCCAAATGAGCTGAAGGCCATGGTACATAAAGTGGTGGAAGTAAGTGAAAACCTTGGTATAAAGGTAAACATTGAGAAGACTGAGATTAAAAACAAAATGGGAAGGGCACACAAGGACTTTAACTTTGTAATAAAGAATCAGAACCTCAAGCAAAGAGTAAACTTAGTTTATCTGGGAGGAAATCTCACTTCAAAGGAGGTAACTATGTCAGATGTCGGGAGGCAGATAGGGATAGTGAGGGCTGCATTCCAGGCACTAGCAAAGGTTTGGTTAGCAAGAGACATAATGACAACAACAATATTACAAGTACATGAGACATTTGTCTTAAGCTGCCTTCTTTAAAACTCTGAAACCTAGACATTGAAACTGTCCTCAGAACAGCAGGTGAATATGTTTGAGATGGCATGTCTCAAAAGAATTCTAGCCATCACATGAAAAAATAGACAGTACAACAATGACATTAAGTAACATCTCCATCTACAGAAAAAAAGTAAACTACAGGATATAGCAATGGCACTTGAGATACTTTGGCCATGATATGAGAATGAACGTTAGCAGATAGCTGAAGATAGCACTGCTTGGAGGAGAGCATGGGAATAAGTGAAAGGCCCAAAAAATGCTGGCTAGACAGCATAAAGGAAGACTGTGGAACCTTGGATATAATAATAACACAAGCATTTAGGACTGCCCAGGATAGATCAACTGGAGAACTGTTATAAAATGGGCTGCATGCATACTTAAGCATTTCTGGGGCATAAACGATGATAATGATGAGGCCAGTATTGTTAAGAAGACATATAATATGTAATTTGAAATCCTCTGGTAACCACATTTATAATGTATTGGTCCTTAAAATCTTGTATATATTCTGCATATTAATATATAACAAAGTATATATGAGTTTACATTTCCTGGGCTCACTATTCCATAGATGATAGAAACCACCATATTGAACAATTACATAACATTGTACTGTAATCCAAAATCTTAAAATAAAATTCAGTATTAATTTAATTTAGTATTTAGAAAAATATATTTAGAAAATATACAAACACATTATAGTGGAATCATATAAATAAAATCAAGAGAATATTTTCATACACATCACAGAACAAAAATATGACTTATTTTGTTGTTGTTGTTGTTATTATTGGAGACAGGGTATCTCTTTAGATTTGTAGCCTGTCCTGCAACTCCCTCTGGAGGTCAGCCTGACCTTAAACTCATGGAGATCTGCCTGTCTCTGCCTTCCTAGTGCTGGGATAAAAGGCATGTGCCAACGCCACCTGAAAGACCCTCTGAGTCCCCCGTCCAAGAACCGACAGCAAACCACTGGTTGCAAAGAGCAAGAGTTTTGTTTTGTTTTTTTATTGAATCACACAGGCGCCTGAGGGCGGTCAGCAGCTTCAGCTAACTCAATGCGCCAGGCTTCTGGGGTAGAGTGCTTTTATAGGGTAGAGGAGGTTACATAAGCATCTGCATAGCAACAAGCATTCTATTGGCTATTTCAGACCAAGCATAGAGGTCATCCCAGGGACATGGCTGTTTGTTCCCTTAAAAAACCACAAACATCTACTATGGCTGTTTCTAGCACTCTGGGGGTCATGATAGTTTACATTCTGTTCTGCCCACAGGCTCCCCAATCAACTGCTAGCTGGCTGTACCTGGACTTGTTTATGATTTGTCCTCATTCTGACCTTTATAAGCTAATGCAGAATCTAAGCCTTATTTTGGGTCGGGGTCTTTCATTTCCCCCTTTTTCTATTCCATGGATAGAATCCTATATCCATTCGTCCTGTTCTTTCAACAGGTCTGATTGTGATCCTGTCTGCTTGAGTAATTGGTATTGCTGGGATAATACCATGGTCTGAATGATTGATAAGCGATCCTTGATAAACTGTACGAGGCTGTTTAGGATGCAAGGCCCAAAGGTTAGGATCAACATCAGGATTATCAGGGGGCCAGCTATGGTGGAGACTAGAGTCGTGAACCATGGGGATCTGTTAAACCATCCTTTGAACCAACCCTGTTCCTGGCGGGGTTATAACCAGAAATATCAAAAAATAACCTAAGCCCGCGTAAGCCTTATCTTTAGAGGGTTTGCAGTACACTGAAGTCTCCATGCTGAGGGTGATGGCTGGTCAGCTGGCAGGTGTTCTGGTTGGGTGGCCTTAACGAGTGAAGCGTGGTCCCAAGCTGCAATCCTGTCCACCTTCAGGGCCATTGGCAAGGTCAGGAGCACAGTGTAGGGTCCCTTCCAAAGCGGTTCCAGGTTTTTAGTCTGGTGTCTGCGAACCCAAACAGTGTCCCCAATCTTGAAACGATGTGGTGATGAGGGGTTTTGGGGATGCGGTGATGAGGGGTTTTGGAGCTCTTCTTTATATGCAGCAGTGAGAGGTTTCCAAACCTCATTCTGGACCAACTGCAAAGCTTGCAGATGGGCATGCATAGAGGGTGAAGTGGCAAAATCAGAAATGTCAGCATCAAAGAAGGTTATAATCGGGGGAGGGGCTGTGTATAGAATCTAGAAGTGAGTTAGCCCATGGGGGCCTGGTGTATTCCGGGCCCAGTACAGGGCCAACGGCAGGAGTTGTACCCAGTCTTTAGAGCCAGTTTCAAGCATTAATTTTGACAAAGCCTCCTTAATTGTTCTATTCATCCTTTCTACCTGTCCCGAGCTTTGGGGTCTATAAGCACAATGTAACTTCCAATCAATCCCCAATAATCTGGCCACCAGATGACTCACCTGGGAGACGAAAGCCGGCCCATTATCTGACCCCAATACCTGTGGCATCCCATATCTGGGAAAATTTTCTTCTAGGAGCTTCTTGGTGACCATCTTAGCAGTCTCGTGCTTGGTGGTAAAGGCTTCCACCCATCCTGAAAAGGTGTCTATAAAAACTAGAAGATATTTATATCCATACATGCCAGGTTTGATTTCAGTAAAGTCTATTTCCCAGTGGACACCTGGTCGATGTCCCCTTAGTCGAACACCCTGGCCGATTTTTGCTTTACTCGCATTAATTCTGGCACAAGCTTGACAATTGGTGGTTACTTGTAAAATAGAGCCTTTTTCTCGTGCTTAAATGAGTCAATTTATGAAGATAGTCAATCAGCATTTTTGCCATTCTGATGGGCATGACAGTTCTTCCTTGATAGACCCAGTGGCCCCGACTGGGGTCATATTCTGCTCCGAGCTTTTGGACTACATCCAGATCCTGATCCTCATAGTCCCATTCCAGGTCTACAACATGAGCCTCGGTCTCAGCCTGAACTGCAATGGGGTAAAGTTGGGGTCCCAGGACTGCCTGTCTGGCAGTCTCATCGGCTAAGCTGTTCCCCTTTGCCTCAGGACTATTTCCTTTTTGATGTCCAGAACAGTGCATAATACTCAATTTCTTGGGAAGGAATAAAGCTTTAAATAAGGCCAAGATCTCTTCCCTGTTTTAAATCTCCTTACCTTCTGATGTCAGCAACCCTATCCTCCTGTAGATCTCTCCATGTATATGGGCAGTAGCAAAAGCATAGCAGCTATCAGTATAAACATTCAAGGTCTTACCTTCTGCCAGCTGTAAGGCCTTTGTGAGTGCAATGAGTTCCGTCCATTGAGCCGAGGTCCCTGAGGGTAGGGCACTGGCCCAGATCACCTGAGTTCCATCTACCACAGCAGCCCTGGCCTTTCTCTCTCCTTGGAGCAAATAGCTGCTCCCATCTGCATACCAGGTCAGGCTTGCCCCTGTCAGGCGCTGATCAGTCAGGTCTGGCCGGGTCCCATGCATTTCCGCAAGTATCTGGTGGCAGTAGTGGGGGACAGAGTCCCCAGGTACCGGCAAGAGGGTGGCAGGATTCAGGGTCGTAGATGGGCCAAACTGCACTCGATCTGCATCCAGCAGGAGGGACTGATAATGAGTCATGCGGGCGTTGGACAGCCATTGATCAGAGGCTGACGAATCAAGGACTCAACTGTGGGAGGGGCCAGAATGGTGAGGGGCTGTCCCATAGTCAGTTTTCTGGTGTCCTTGATAAGGACTGCAATGGCGGCCACCATTCTCAGGCATGGCGGCCAGCCAGAGGCCACAGGGTCTAGTTTCTTGGAGAGATATGCCGTGGGCCTCCTCCAGGGTCCCAGTTTTTGGGTCAGGACCCCCTTTGCAAATCCCTGTTTCTCATCAACAAAAAGCTCAAAAGGCTTAGTAATGTCTGTTAGTTCTAAGGCAGGTGCTGACAATAAGGCTTACTTAATAGTCTCAAATGCTTGTTGATGTCCATCTGTCCATGTGAAAGGGGCCTCATTCTTTATGAAGGGATATAGAGGGGCCACTATTGCAGCAAATCCCAGGATCAAAAGTCTACTGAACCCCACAGTTCCCAGAAACTCTTGGAGCTGTCTGTCATTCTGGGGAACCGGGATGTGGGCTATAGTCTCTTTCCAGGCTTCCATAAGCCACCTTTGCCTGTCTCTCAGTTGATATCCCAGGTAAATCACCTGGGTGCGGCATATCTGGGCCATTTGGCTGAGGCCCGATATCCTAGTTCCCCCAGAGTTTGTAATAGGGCCTTCGTACCTTGAGTGCACCCAACAGAGGTCCTGGCTGCTAGGAGCAAATCATCCACGTACTGCAGCAAGATGAGGTCCAGGTGATGTTTTTGGAATGCCACCAAGTCTCGATGGAGAGCTTCATCAAATAATGTGGGGCTATTTTTGAACCCCTGGGGCAACCTGGTCCAAGTCAGCTGCCATGAGAGTCCCTCCTCCAGGTCCTTCCATTCAAAGGCAAATAAAGTTTGGCTTTGTGGGTTTAATCTCAAGCAAAAGAAGGCATCCTTCAGGTCTAGAACTGTATACCAAATATGAGTGGGAGGCAGGGTGCTCAATAGATTATAGGGGTTTGGCACCGTGGGGTGTATATTTTCCACCCGTTTATTTATTTCTCTGAGGTCTTGTACTGGTCTGTAATCTCCAGTCCCTGGCTTCTTAACAAGGAGACCAACAAGGGGTCAGGATCCCTTGGTCCAAGAGTCTCTTTATGTGGGGGCAAATTCCCCAATAGGCTTCTTGGGACATGGGGTATTGCTTGATCGAGACTGGAGTGGCCGATGCCTTTAGGGATATTATCAAGGGTGGCTGCTGAGTTGCCAGTCCCATGCTCCCAGTCTCTGCCCAAGCCTGGGGGAAATCTGTAAGCCAGTTAGAGTCCAAGTCCTGGGTATTGGATTTTTCAAAAAGCTTGTATTCATCTTATAGACTAAGGGTGAGGATTTGAAGGGGCTCCCATTTGGGCCCTGAGATTGAGGCGCCCTCCTCTCCAAAATGGATCTGTGCTCTCAGTTTAGTCAGCAAGTCTCTCCCTAATAGGGGGTATGGGCAGTCTGGAACATGGAGAAAAGAATGGGTCACCTTACCGGTCGACAGGAGTACTTTCTGTTTGGTGGTCCAGTGGTATTGTTTTCCTCCAGTGGCTCCCTGGACCCACGCAGTTCGACTACTCAGGGGTCCCGTTGTCTGAGTTAAGACTAAATGTTGTGCTCCTGTATCCACTAGAAAGGTGACTGGTTGCCCCCCGACTTTTAAGGTTATCCTGGGTTCATGGGGGGCTCCTGACCCCGACTCCCATAGTCATCGTCCAGGGCCAAAAGTGGGTGGCTGGCTTCACATTCGGTGGGGGTTATTTGGGTCAATTTGGGCAGTCTCGGACCCAATGTCCTTTTTCTTTGCAATAGGCACATTGGTTATGATCTACCCTGGGCTTCCTAAAGTCTCCCTTTCTATCTGGCCTCCCTGACCCTGGTTTCTGGCTGGTGTGAGTTACAGTGGCCAGGATTCTGCTCAGTTCCTTACTTCGTTCTCCATCCTGCTCTTTCTGATTCTCTGCAAGCCCTTTCCATGGCTTATCTTCCCTCTCTTCCTGCTGCTTCCTAAGTCTCTCTTCTTTTTCTTCTGGCATCTCTCTCTTATTAAAAATCTTTTCTGCCTCCCTCAATAAGTCCTGCAATGTGTAGTCTTGCAGGTTCTCCAATCGCTGCAGCTTATTTCTAATATCTGGTGCTGACTGCCATATGAATGCCATCAAGACATTACCCCGTTGTTCAGGATTGTCAGGATCAAACGGGGTATATCTATGGTAGGCATCCTTCAGCCTCTCTAGAAAAGCTGTTGGAGTTTCCTTCGTACCCTGGACTATTTGTCTTACCTGGGCCAAATTAGTGGGGCGATGCCCCGCATTATGGAGACCCACTATGAGTAATTGGCGGTAAAGACGTAGGTGGTTCCTTCCTTCAGGTGAATTGAAATTCCAGTTGGGGCGGGTTAGAGGAAAGGCTGCATCTATAACATTGGGGAGTTGAGTAGGCCTCCCGTCATCCCCCAAAACATTCTTTCTGGCTTCTAGGAGGACTTTTTGTCTCTCCTCCGAAGTGAGGAGGGCCTGCAGGAGTTGTTGGCAATCATCCCAGGTGGGCTGATGGGTGACTAAAATAGATTCAATCAGAGAAGTTAGTGCTACAGGATCAGTGGAGAAAGAGGGGTTATGGGTCTTCCAGTTATATAGGTCTGAGGCGGAAAAGGGCCAGTATTGGTATTGTTCCCCAGGTCCCCCCATCTGCCTCAAGGGAAGCTCCCTGGAAATTCCCTCCTGAGTGAGGGGCTCCCTACGGCTCCTAAGTCTCCCTACCATGGGAGATGGTACTGGACGGTTCCCTTCTGGTGGGGTGGTGGTATCCGGCCCGTCTTCTTCATCATCATCTCTGGCTGGTGCCACCGCTGGTGGTGGCTGATAGGGTGGGGTTCCTCTGCCAACAGGTCTATCAAAACAGAGTTATCAGAAGGGAGGGTCTCCTTGGATGGAGGCTTCTGTGGAGTTTTCTGTAGGACTGGATAGATCTGAGAGGCAGAGGGGACCCCAGGGGCTGGGATAGGGAGAAGTGGGGTTGGAGAGGGGAGGGGGGCACCGAAGAATCTGGGGAGGAATTCAGACAGGGAGGTTTGAATGGGTTACTTGGGTTAACAAAGGGAGTGATCCAAAGAGGAGGATCAGAAGCCAAGCTCGCCCATGTAACAATATAGGGGACTTGGTCAGGATACCCATGAGGGCCAGTATTAAAGACTAGTTCTTTGACCTGTAAAATGATATCACGGTTAAAAGTTACATCCCAGGGCCAACCAACATCGAAGATTGGCCATTCAGAGGAACAAAGATAATCCATTTCTTCTTTCTGACCTCGACCGACTGGTTGTTAGCTCAGTTGTGGACTTCTTTCCAATGATCTAGAGTCAGACTTAAGGGGGTGGTTAGTGATTTCCCCATATTATCTTCTGACCAGACAAAAAAGGAAATTAAAATAATACAACAAATAACAAATAATCCAGACAAAAGACGTGCAGCGCGGCTTCGGGGACAAACCGAAAGTACAGATTCAGACAGCCGGGGGAAGGGACTAGAATCCCCCTCAGCCAACAGAACAAAGTATCCTTCGGATACGTGTGGGGCCCCCAAAAAGCGGGCCCCCCGGACCCCTGGGACATCTCCCAGGGTGGCAGGGGAGAAGTCAGAGTTTGTCAACTCCTTCTCAAGCTGCCCAGAATACAGATCAACTATGTAGTTGCCCAATTCAGATGCTGAGCATGAACATAAAACAACCAGACAGAAAGAACAGAAGACGAACAGAGATCTCAGATGCTAGCCAGCTTACCTCCCGGTAGGACTGCATGGGCTTCGGGAAAGGGGATCATCAAATCCCGGTGGAACCTCCAAACTGAAAGACCCTCGGAGTCCCCCATCCAAGAACCGACAGCAGACCACTGGTTGCAAAGAGCAAGAGGTTTTTTTATTGAATCACAGGCGCCTGCGGGTGGTCAGCAGCTTCAGCTAACTCAATGCCCCAGGCTTCTGGGGTAGAGTGCTTTTATAGGGTAGAGGAGGTTACATAAGCATCTGCATAGCAACAAGCATTCTATTGGCTATTTCAGACCAAGCATAGAGGTCATCCCAGGGACATGGCTGTTTGTTCCCTTAAAAAACCACAAACATCTGCTATGGCTGATTCTAGCACTCTGGGGGTCATGATAGTTTACATTCTGTTCTTCCCACAGGCTCTCCAATCAACTGTCAGCTGGCTGTACCTGGACTTGTTTACGATTTGTCCCCATTCTGACCTTTATAAGCTAATGCAGAATCTAAGTCTTATTTTGGGTCGGGGGTCTTTCACACCCAGCTGTGATATGACTTCTTTAAGAGGTAAATTTTAAAGAAGGGGAAAAACAGAGAGACAGAAGAAGTTATTTCAATAAAATATGAAGGCATTTTCCAAAATTGAAGCCTAAAGACTTTTGGAACCTGATGTACTTTTCTTCCCATGAAGTAGCTAAATCACCACAAAGCAATAGTTTTAAGACATTAGTGATGGAAGTAGTGACATCAATAAAGATTCTATTGGCTGAAAGATTTGCATTCTGTGAAAATTCTATGCAAAAATTAGGAACAATTTCTTTTTTCTTTACCATATGAAGTAAATTTATTAATGAAGCCATGGGAGTGAGCTGGGCTTGGTGAGATGCTTTTTGATATATTTCTGGTACCTTTTAATCTTCAAAGGATTGTTCTCAACCAGCATCCTCACATCTTACTACTCCCATCCCTAACTGTTACAGGCCACATTAAGGGATGATGGCTTAACCATAACAGTACCCAAATAAGAACACATCCCAGAGTCTACAGGAGTCTAAGAGAAAGTTCCTGCCTGATAACCTGCATTTGGGTTGGCATTTACAGGGATCAGAGGCTGTTGTAAAATAAAAAGACAAATTTCTTGAACAAGAAAATTACCCACTTTACTAAAAAAAAAAAAGCCAGGTAGTTCATTGACATTTAAAGAAAATAAATTTGTAGCTAAAACCCTTTATGAAGATAAGTCCAGGCTTCCACAATTTTGATGAAGAATATTATTAAACATTTATGAAAAAGCAATATAAGTTTAACAGATCTCCAGAAAACTGAATGATAGTAAATATTTTTAATTAATCTGTGAGACAAAAATTTTGTGTCAGGAAAAAAAAAAGTAAATTTCCAGAAAGTTATAAGCATAGAAGGGTCAATGTCTGTAAAAATAAAGCAAGGAATTGGCAAATAGAAACCCCTGAAATTAAACAACTTCTACATAGCAAGTTAATCCATGGAGTGAAGAAATAATGGAAGAAGAGTTTATTTTGTGCTGTCCATCAGACAAGGTATTACAATCTTAAACATATTGGCAACTCACACTTACAAACAAACCAATGGAACCAATCAAAAAATGGACTAGTGAAATGAAAAGGTAGCTTTCAAGTGGTAAATACAAATATACAGTTACATTTCATTTTAACTACTAACCTAATGAAAATTAAAACTGCATCAAAATTCCATTTCTTCTCAGTCACAATGGCTATCACTAAGAAAACAAATCCTGTCAAGGATTTATGAGGATAGAATATCATATAAACTGTTGGGAAAATGAAAATCAGTGAAGCAAGTTGGAAAACAGCATGCAGGGTCACAAAAAGAACAAAACAAAAAACAAAAAAAAGCATGCTTAAAACAGAGCTTCTATATAACTTAGCAATAGCACTCATCAGTAGCCACAAAATAGAGTTTCTGGCATATCAGTGCTGATTACATAACTATTCATAAGAGCCAAGTTATGGAATCAGTCTACGTATCCCTCAAACAATGACTAGATAAATAAAATGTGCTATATAAATATATGGAAGTTTCATTTAACCAGAAAGAATGAAATTATATAACTTATAAGAAAATGTATGCAACTGGATATCATACTGATTGGAATGAATCGGGATTTGAGAAAAAATTATTAGGTGTTTCCTCATTTTCTCTCATTTGTTGATCCTAGATATTTTAAGATATGGAAACTTACACACACACACACACACACACACACACACACACACACACACATGCAGAGAGAGAGAGAGAGAGAGAGAGAGAGAGAGAGAGAGAAAACACAGCATGGAAATAGAAAACAAATTTGATTGGAGGAAGTCAATGTGAATAGTGTCTAGATTGGAGTGTGAATACAGATGAATTGTAAGATAAAATTTCTGCATTAAAGCTAGAATATAACAATGGCATAATTTCATCACAAACTATATGGCAAACATTTATAATGTGGTAGCCACATGTAAAGGTGATAATGGAACATGAGGCAGCAAGGTTTGCCAGGATGTCAAATTGATTCATCATTCAAAACAATTATCAATATAATTCACCATATTAGAAAATGCATTCATTTTAGCTATCATAATACATCTAAATAGAAGCTGTCATCAAAAACCTCCCAATGAACAAAACTCCCCAGGGCCAGATGGTTTTAATGCAGAAATCTACCAGAACTTCCAAGAAGAGCTAATACCCATACTCCTCAATTAGTTTGACATAATAGTAACAGTAGGGTCATTGCCAAACTCTTTTTATGAGGCTACATTTACCCATCAGAGTAACAAGAACTGCACAAAGACTCAACCAAGAAAGAATTACAGACCAATCTCACTCATGAACATTGATGCAAAAATTCTCAATAAATTATTGGCAAACCGAATCCAAGAACACATCAAAATTAAATCATCCATTATAATCAAGTAGGCTTTATCCCAGAGACACAGGGCTGGTTCAACATATGAAAATCTATCAATGTAATCCATCATATAAATAAATTGAAAGAGAAAACATGTGATCATTTCATTACATGCTGAAAAAGCATTTGACAAAATTCAACATCCCTTCATGAATAATGTTTTGGAGAGATTATGGATAAAAGGATCATATCTTAATACAATAAAAGCAATATACAGCAAGCCAACAGCTAACATCAAATTAAATGGAGAGAAACTCAAAGCAATTCCACTAAAATCAAAAACAAGACAAGGCTGTCCACTCTCTAAATATCTCTTTCACATAGTGCTTGAAGTTCTAGCAATAGCAATAAGACAACATTAGGAGATCAAGGGGATTTGAACTGGAAAGGAAGAAGTCAAACTTTCATTTTTGCAGATGATAGTGTACATAAATGACCCCAAAAACTCTACTAG